>CM061041.1:82921888-83184448 GCA_030762985.1 Adelphocoris suturalis | reverse complement strand
GTCCGGAGTAGGTATCAGCTATGTGAGTAGGAAGCGGCGAATGTCATCGGGATACAAGAATCGTTTGAGCGTGGGTTTCCAGGCTTTGAGTTCATCAGTATTCAGATACCTTACCTATGAATCAAGTTGTCTGTTCGGATGGGGGCCACGAACGCACTTCCCACAGAAACAAAGAAAACAATTAACTCCTTGGTTAGGAGGCATATTCGGCGAAATCACACGCAGAAAAAAGTCGAATATACACACACAACACGGCTGGTCCAATGGGAACAACGTCCCAACTCAGATTTCAAACTTCACGGACTTTTAACAAGATCAGTGAATGTACTTTAACAATAACGTATATACGTAAATGTTGGTGGACTTCAGAGAAAAAAGTATCAGTGAGATTTATCGATTGCACATACATTGCCACAACCATAGTTTCGAAGGCGATTTTTAACCGCAGGGGACCTAAATGAAATTTGAGTTCTCAACTACTAAACATAATTAATCGTGATTTACTAGTAGGCCAGTTCATTTTTCTTCTTCAAAAATGAGTAACTTGAACAAATGGAATATGGATTTGAATCTGGACTAATCCCACAGTGGTTGGTAAGATTGAATTCTCGGTAAATTTTAAGTAGTTGCATTGTTTTGTATAGGAGGCGAAAAGGGTGAAAAATAAAAACACTATAACGCTTGTCATTAATCATTAAACGAAATCTATTATGCATTAACCAAGTGTACAGCATAGGTGGAGACGCCTACCAAGGAAACAATAATTAAATAAAACACCCAGACTTTACAACTCCTTCAATATCTAACAAGAGCTGGCCTGTTTACTGAAAATTAATGAGGTGGAATAAATCACCTACCTACGCTTCGCAAGTCCATCTAAAAACATTTTTATAATAGACTCGATTTCGTGAAGAGAGAATTCCATTGGAATTTCATCAGTTGAGACGGTCGTCGTAGTTCTCAAGGTGATTTCAACAGTTGCGATTCAATCTGTTCACGAGTTGATTTTTTTTTTTTTTTTTTTTTTTTTTTTTTTTTTCCCATGTCAATGATCTACCCGTTAGGGCGAGCAAACGGGTGAACGAACTTCGACCCAGGAGGGTTACACTGAAAGTTTTTGAAATCTCGACTTTTTAATTTCATCCCCTGGAATGCTACCCTTAAGGGTTGATCGACAGTGATGCCGATGTTACTGGCACATCCCCGGCCTATGTATGATTTATGAGTCAAATTTCATGAAGTTTTGTTCAAGCAGTATCGGAGAAAAGCATCCGACGGCGTATAGGGTGTTTAGCGTACGGCGGCGGCGTAAGGACGGATTTTTTTTTTAATTTTCTATCATATTTTTGGATTTCACGCATCTTTAAATGAAAACCAATTTCACCCTTTGATCAAGTAATGTCAAACTCATCTGGTCTATGCATGGAGCTTCAGACTCGGATTGGGGCATTGCAAGACGTAATTATTGTCTTGCAAAGGGCATAATCAACTTTAACACAAGTTGCAGCTCTCCAGAGGCACATCCGTCCTTGTCTCATCGTGCTTACTAGGTGAATTCAAGATGTCACAGATATTGGCCACCACGGAACCTACCTGATTACCCTACTATGAATCACTCCTGACAGATAGGTGAAACAACCATCTACTAACAAATAATTGATTTCCTCAACAACATAGTGTAGTGGAGATATGTCAGGTATGTCAGATATGTGAGGTATGGAGATATCCCAAAATGGGATCCCAAGTTTCACTTAGTAACTCTTCTTCATCTACAAATTTTTATCGTGGTGAAATTCAATAGTTATTACAAATTTCAAACCAATATCAAACTATCCTATATTTATAGCAATCATCGTTATTGATTTAAATAATCATCTATAAACATTTGATTGAAAGTTAATCTACATGAAATTGTCAAGAAATGGATGACAAATATGCACTTATATTCCTGTGTATGCACGAGAGTCTACCGTTGCAAATCCTTGTCTATTTCTGCAGTCTGGCGATTACTTCAGAGACTATGAGCATTCACCAAGTCAGCGTATATATTTTTCAATGATTTACGATTGACTTACGACCGGAACCTCGGTTTACAGAGTCGGACTACAAAAGCTGGTAGTGAAAGAGGAGAACGTTAGGAAACTCGCTGCACCTGTTAATAATTTACAACAGATGTGGAGAGGACCTTTTTTCCGTTGCAGGCAAAATACCGGAACCGCCCACAAGACACTCCAAGGGGCTCCCCTAGTTGCCATTCAGAACGAGGAAAGGGAAACAGGAATGAGGGTCGATGGAAAATAACAGGTTACCGCGTGTTTGTGGGGACAAGGATGTCCAGAAAGCTTAGCCACTAATGTGATGTAGAAGGTTACAGGTGAATTTCATTACTAAGACAAAACGCTAAGACCAATTATTACACAATGGTATATTATCTGTGTTAGTTAGATAGCCCTTATACGCAGATCATTGGTCTATAATTATTAAACCCATTATGTAGTATTATGATCAGAACATGGCGCATCGTGCCTCTGAGAAGGAGACTTTTACAGTTCCAAGACCCCGCAATGTTATGCTTCACACAAAGATGTTTAAAAATGAAAAAAGATGCTTGAAGTAATTTACGTTAGCGCATGCGCAGAATGGAGTAATGATTTGAGAAAAATGAAATTGGTAGGGTACAATCTACAGCCTAACAAACAAATTCCCAGTAAATAAAATCAAAATATGATGTAAACTAAACCTTGTTCTCGGAGTACACTTTCGCGCATGCGCAGGAGCTAATAATGATGCAATCATGTTGAAATTAACATGGAATTATTAAACCATTGTCTCCCAAATATGGTCCGAATTTGAGCCGGATTGGATGACTAGGGCGTAAACAAATTATGGTCGAAGGAATTTTACATTTGTGGAAAAAAATGGAGTAATGATTTGAGAAATATGGAATTAATAGTGGACCACTTACAGCCTAACCAGCACATTCCCTGAAAATTTCATCAAAATCAGATGAACTGTTGAATTAGGCTCGTTTAAAAAGCGAATACATATTCGCGCATGCGCAATAGCTAATAATGATAGGATTATGACGAAATTGCTAGGGAATGCTTAAATTATTCTCTTCCACCTATCCTCCAAATTTGAGCGAGATCGGACAACGGGGGCGTGAGAAAATTATGGTTGATGGAATTTACGTTTGCGCATGCGCCGACAGAAGTACTGATTTGGGAACAATGAAACTCATAAGGGACCGTCTTCACCCTAACCCGCACCTACCATGAAAATTTTATAAGAACGGGTAGAATATTGTGGAAATTAAGCTTGTTACAAGGATGCGGACATACATACACAGATTCATAGTTCATAAACTTCTAATTAATATTATATTAAAAATTATGGTTGACGTTTTCTAGCTGTTTTCAATTATTTTCGAGATTTTTCAAATACATTTTTTCAAATTTGATTAGTTTGTTGCTCTAAAAAAGTGTTGTCCGAGGAACTCGATCTTTCTTTTGGAATAGTTTGTTTTTGGCGAAAGTGAAACTATTGCAATAATCAGTTTTTTTTTTTTTTTTTTAATGTAAATCCGCTGAAAAGTACTGTAATTAATTGGTTACGGTGTTAATCATACAATTTGTCATGCCATAAGATGGAAACGTTTAGCGAATTTTGTAGCAAATGAAGCTATTTCAATTAAAATTTTCGAAAATTTTCTTCATCGAAATCCGTTTTGAGGGATTCTGAAACAAATCCTCGAGTTAAACGCTTATATATATATATATTCCAGACGATAACTCTCTTTAGAATTGAGATTAAAATTCCGTTATTGCTCCAAAAAATCAAGCTTTCCAAACGGAAGGATAAGTTCTTTGGCCAACAATTTTTGAGCACATTAGATTGGTTAAATTTCAAAAAATTACTCAAAAAATCACTGAAAATGGATGAAAGCGGGTTAAAAGTGTTGAATTTGTATTTTTTAGCAAACTTTAATGTCAATAAAAGTTAATAAATAACGAATTAGAACACTATTAAATGTATGCATAAAAAAATATGCAGAAAAATGTACTTAAATTTCATTAATATTGGCTGAAAAATCATTTAAAATCTGAAAATTGATATAAATCAAATATCTGTTTTGAACTGTAGAATATTATTTAGTACGAGTTTATGTACCTTACAGTTGGTGGTTAACAATTTTTTGCCTTGAAAGCGCTCAAATTTCAAAATAATGTGACGTAATATAATACTGTAATCTACAAAAATTCGCTCATACGATCATGGCTGCAGGACTGAAACTTTTTTTCTATTTTTCTCTCTCATTACTGATTCAGAAAACGTCCCACCGGACTTTATATTCCCTCAGGCCTAGTAAACCTCAAAGCTTCAGCAGGGGTGCCCTTTGCCACTGCAGCAGTCGAGTGGCGAAAAGACAGACTCCTTCATATTCCATTAGCCGCAGCCAGGGCGACATCTAGCCCGCGTCGGATGGCAGAAAGGGAAGGCGATGAGAACTAAATTATTACAGGAGCCAGGAGTTGGAGTAGGATTACGGGGGTCACCTTAGCCGGAGCCACCACGGACGGGTTAACAACTAGGTATTCAGTTCACAGGGTAATTGCTTCTACCCGGGCAGACAAGCTCTCTTACGGCCCTACAACGCTAATCACTACGATGGGACCCCCAAAGTGCTTCGTTGCGTGTGAAATGCGGTCGGTCCCGCCGAGTGGACAGTCGTATTGAACTCTCGGAAATAAACCAGGCGGATGAAAACATCCTAACTTCATAAGTTCTTATTTGAATTTTAAAGACTTCAAAGGAAGTGCAGTATTAATAACTGATCACAAGTAGTGCATTCACAAAGTTGAGTATAAAACTACTCCTTCATAAGAATGTACAGATCACTAGAATTTTTTAAACACTTAATCTGAAAAAATAAACAATTAAATCCCTGATAATATCATCCAAATTTAATGAAAACTGTGGAAGTAATGCAAACTTACAAGGATTTCACATTTGCGCAGGAGCAGCAGGTACTAAAGATAACATCGTGAAGAAACTCATTTGGGATAATCGAATCGTTATTTCCCAACTACAATCCAAATTTGAGCGAGATCGGACGGGTATGCTATGAGAGAATAACGCCAGATGGAACTTACGATTGCGTATGCGCAGGAGTACTAAGTTTTTTTTCAACTTATAAAATTCATAGGGGCCCATTCTCAGCCTAACCCGCACATTTTCTGAAAAATCCATCAAAATCTTATGGAAACCGTAGAATTAAGCTTGTTGCAAGGATTTGCGAACACACGAACAGACACAAACACAGAAGACAGAGAGACAGGCACGAAACCAAACTAGATACTTTGTTTTAGAATGGTCTAACGCAATTTGTGAGTGGAAATTTCGATTTTGGTGCGGAAAGAAATGATCATCTACCGAAAGTGTACGAACTGCAACACGAGGATATGTTTCTTGTAGGGTTCAAACAGAACTACCAGTAAATTTGGTTCGGAGGACGGTCAGATAGTTTCCAAATTTTCTGAATCGATCTACGTATCTGGAAATGAAATCTAAGCTTTTCAGAGGGCGAATGGATTTGTATCCAATTTTCTAAATCTTCATACCTAGAATTTTAAACTTTTTGCGAAAAACTACACCAAAATTGAGTACATTGTAGGCCAAATGCATACATTTCTACCTTAGTCCATACTGGAGATATGATTTTTCAAAGGTTTGATCAAGAAACCGTGTATTTTTTCCTTTTAAACTCAAATTTCTTCACTCTCCTTCATTTAAATTCAACTTTTGACCACATTTTTGGAATCAGCATTAAATTTTCTATAAGTAAGATGTATTTTCATTCTCGAAAAGTACCACTTTTAAAGAACATAATAGCAGCTCAAACATAGTCGAATTTGGAAAAATAAAATTTCTGAAAATCTTCTAAGCGTTACTACTCTTAAAACAAAATAAAATAAATGAATAAATGAAAAACTGACAAATCTTGTGAAAACTTATTCAGCCTCTTTCCAACGGTTACTTTTACTTTGCTATTCAGTGGAGAAAATTGTGGTTTTCCAATGAAATTGAGGGTTTTCTTGAAGAATGACCCTCAATAAATCTGATAGTATGGGGTCGATTTCTACGTACTGTTTCTCACTGAATCGAATAGAAACTCGTGTAGATCTCTCCAACTCCGTTATAACCGATTTCTACACTTAAATTCACAAAAATGTTTATTTGTTTGTTATGCATAAATGTATGTGTGTTATGGGGTAAAACGAGTTAATTAAAGAGTAAAAATCAGTTATAACGGTGTTATAACGGAGAGATCTGCAAATATTTTTATTCCATTCAGCGTGAGAAAATACTGTGAAACCGACCCCTTACAAGTAGGTACTTACAGGGTCATTTTCTAGGAAACCCTCGATTTCATTAAAGTAACCATATTTTTCATCGTTAAAACATCATTTTCTCCTCCAAATAGCAAAGTGAAATTGACTACACCGTTGGCAAGAATATTAAATGAAGCAGTTTGCGTGAGATTTGCAACTTCCAGGATTTCGTTTAAAAAAGAATAGCGTTTCGAAGATTTTCAGAAATTTATTTTTTTCAAATTCGACTCTGAGCTGCTGTTGCGGTCTCTAAATGGTACTTTTTAAGAATCAAAGTGCACCATACTAGTAGAAAATTTAAAGCGGATTCCGAGAATCTGGTCAAAAATTAAGATTGAATTAAGTAAATTGGAGAAATTTGAGTTCAAGAGGAACGAAACACGGTTTTCCTGGAATAAACCTTTAAAAAAATCATGTTATCTCGAGAACGGACTGAGATAAAATATTCAGTTGGCGGCATCTTACTCCATTTTTGATGTAGTTTTACGCTGAAATTTTTTGCTTCTACCAGCGGTTCACCCTGTATATAATTTACGTAAGTTCGCTCATACATCATGCTGCATGACTGGGAATTTTGTATCAAGGATTTTAATGAAGAAAATATTTGATTCATTTCCTTTTTTAAAAAAAATTCTCTCACATTAAAATATGAAAACATCTACATAAAATAGCGATGAAAGAAAAGTTGAACGATACAAGTTCTCCAGCGAAAGGAAACTTTTTTTCCAAGTACCTCTTCCATCCCGTGGCTCTAGAGCGCCGGAAAGGTTATTTGAAAAAGGAAGATCAAGTTGAAGGTAAAATACTAGTGCTGTCCTCTTCAAAGGCTTTTGCCTCACTTTTGCAAAGGCTGTAAAACGAGAAATAGGAGACCACTTGCCAAGAAACTTTTGAGCAAGTGGTGTATTTATTAAGTCGTGAATCGAAGATACACAAGTCGGCGAACCCTTAGCTGCCATGTTTCGCCTCCATCTACAGTAATTGGAAAAGCTATAATAACAACTTCCAACACGGAATTCAGGTTAATTTGACTGTGAAGTTGAAGATCTGAACTATTTAACGCTGATTTTCCCTTCACAAATAAGAAAGAAGGTCACAGCTATGGCAGCGCGCACTATAATATCAACAACAATTGATATCTTTAGTCATTGTTGGTGATCGGAAAATTAAAGTTCGTACCAAGATGGCAAAAAGTTCGTATTTAGTTCGTACCTGGGACGTACTAAATCTGTTCGCATGAAAACCCAGAAGTTCAATAGTTTTTCAGCACTCTCTTTATATGTTGGACCAAACTGCCATTTAATTGAAATAAAATCATCAAAAATATCCCTTATATTTATATACAAATTGATCTTGCGAAACATTCCTGATATATTCATAAATCATATCGTTTTAATAATGTATAATAATTACCTAATCAAAAACTAGTTATTCAAGTAAGTAGTTACCTGGGTTATTTACGGTTCAACATTCTGAAGGAAGATTCATAATTCAGAAATAATCAATTACCCCAAATAATTTATATTATGACTATTTTCTCCCTTTTTATGCAAAATGGCTAGGGTGAGTTTACAATTTATTTCCAATAAAATGCTCTTTTCAGACATTTTCTTGGACACCCTTTCTAAGAAAGCAAATTTAAAATTTGTATCTTGTTGTCGACCTTACGTCACTTAAAAGGCCATAACTCCTCTAGTTTACAAATTATACTGAAATTTTCTTAAATTTCTCAAATTTTTTTTCTTATACCCTTAGAAATAAAGTTGAATTTCCAATCTCCCTAGCCCAAGATACTTATTTCATTGATATTTTCCAGTTTAGTCATAGATAAAACATTTTCCTAAAATGTTTAATTGAGTTTTACCTCTAAAAACATAAAAAATTAAACACAAAAAGAAATTAAACCAAAAACTTGTAAGTAAAAGAATAAAACTTGATTATAACGGAACTGAAGAGGTCTGCAAGTGTTACCAGAGTGAAAAATTACATAGAGACGCACCCCAAAATCAACAAAGTTCACTAAATTTCATTGAAGAAAAAAAAAAAAAGTTGTTCAACACTAAAAGTCATTTGCACCCATAATAAACTAAGTAAAATTGACTATACCGTTGGAAAGCAAAGTTTTTAAGCCTAATTTTATTATTACAGTATGGTTAAATCAGATACAATCATTCGGACTCACAAACGTTTGAAAAAAAAGGAAATTTATTGGTTAGGCTGGCATACCTACGAATAAACTTTTCGACTGATTGATTTTGCATTAAGGAGTTTGGCAATTTAAGGCTGTGTCATATTATGTTCTTAAATTTAAGTATAATCAATAAATTGAGGTAGTTATGGCCCTAAAATTCGGATAGTGTCTTAAATGGTGGGGCCATATGACTTTCATCGTAGCCAAGTGAAGTGTTGTAGTACAATGCTAAATATGTTCTGTTAAACACATATCAATAAATAATATGGCTAAACACATTTACATTATGGATACGAAACAGATATGGGACACACCCAACTAGGCAAAAGTTCTTTCGTAATGTTTCTGAGTAACCTCTAGAGCGTCAGGAAATACAAAGCTCACAAAGATTTGCGATGATTCTATTTGAAAGAATTCAGGGGAGAGGATATATGATGAAATCCGACGAGGAGTAGGGCAATTTAATGCGATAATTCAGTTTACGAAAGGGATTGCAGAATGTGGACACCTAATGGGCTTTCCCTGTCACAATGGGCTGAGGCAGCATGAATAGAATAAAGGACTGATAAGACGATGATGGCCCTATTCAGACGGCTTCAGTAAACATCTGCGATAATTAATCACAGAGGGCGTCAAACACAACGGCGAACCCAGAAAATTGGTTGAGTCAATCATGAACTCTGAAGGGATCATGGAGAAAGATGCGGATGTAGAAATCTCGAATATACATTTCTACAAAATGAAAACTACTCATTATCAACATTACTGTTTCAAATATGTCTAGGTGAATACAACTTCTAAAACTCACCACATGAAACAACGTCGAACAAAAGAAGAAAATATAAAAATTAATGTAAGAAGCTTGAGTGCTTTGTGATGTATGAACTTACACACTAATACAACATTTTATATAAACTGGCAATATTAGTCCGCATAAAGACATACTGACTTCATCACGATGTTTGTCGTGGGACGAATTTTTATCATTTGCCAGTTGGAACACAGTACGAAGAAAAGATAATGGGAAATAGGTATAGGTATTCCATTGGCAAAGGCAGAGTATTATTGAGATCATTCAAAATATGACTTTCATGAATTTGAAAATACCTCTACCCCATACACTTTCCATCAATTTTGCGGTTTGTTTAATTATGATTTATCATTCTAATTATTCATTTATACAGCTTCTAGGCCTAAAATGCCGATTATTTCCGTCTATTTTATGGTATGTACGCTCACCTGTAGTTAAACCTTTTTATGAAGTTAGGAATCAAAATCGCAGATTGTTATTCCTGCAATCTCGGCTACACGTTATATCAACTGCATGGAGTGAAATAACCCCCCACCCTCTCAAATGTAAAACTGCAATTTTCAAAAAACCTTACCCGAATTACAATAGAGCAGTGTGTTTTTGGGTTAAATTAAAATAGATTCCAGTTTAATGAATCGAAGAGACCACGAGGAACGCTGTATGATAATTTGTTTTCTTCCTAAGAAGGGTTAACCATGGTGATGGGGTGGGGATGAAGGATATCAACATGAGTGCGAATCGCGATTGATGTTGCCCTTGAGATGTCTCTTAGTTCCAGACAATGTTGCTATAAAACTCAATGATTGTAACACCCTTGCCACAAAACGTAAGTTTCATAATGATTCAAGCTAAGGTATGATAATAATGGTATGGCCTATTTAAGGTTGGTGATTTTGTACTTTCCGTAGCCTCAACATTTAGAGGTAGGGGGAAAAAAATGCTTCCCTACACTTTCTCCGATCTTAATGGAATCTTTGGGGATTTGGCGAGATTGAACCTGAAGAGCCCAGAATAAATGTTATTGTTACCGAATTAACGGTAGCGTTCGCAAACCATTCCCTACCACATTCATACTTTTCTAACTAGATTATATTTCCTTGATGAAAATTTGGTCCTATATGGGTTTAATTGCATTTGAAAAAAAGCAAACAAGCGCAATAGCTATATATAGCATAAATAAGTTAAATCCTTGCCGCAAACAATACTCCGAAAAATGTTAACGCGATTTCAATGAAATTTTCAGTCAGATTGAAGAGGAAAGGAAGGGGGTGGGGGTAAATGTTTGTCAACATTTTTCGCGTTTTTTTTTTTTTTTTTAATGTTTTGGACTATCAAGGAATGTAAAACGCTTTTATAATTCTACTTTTTCTAGTACTAGTATATTTTTATATTATTCACTAGTTACCTAGTTATCAAACGAAATATCATAATGAATGAAGAGAAAAACTCCGTTGGATTCTATTGTAACTGTCACAGGTTTATTTTGAAAATGAGCAACAGCTTTTAAAATAGCGAATGCGATAATATTGGTACACCTAATTTGTGATGAAGGCTAGAACATAAAGAGAAGGTACTCTTTCCCACTCTTCCAATGTAGGATGTGGATTGGGTTTTGGTAATCATGGAATGCATGGGTAAGGATTACTTGGAGAAGTAATCTAAATAAACTTACCCCTGAGAAGAGAGTTCCTTATGCATTTAATTCTAGACCTCAGCTTGAACAGTTTTGTGGCCTTAGGTAGGACTTCTTCAGAAAAATAAATTCCTCTCTGATACAAATCACACAACACTGACACAAAGTATCGCCACTGCGGAGGAAAGAAAAGATTTACAGTACGGTACACTAGAAAGAATACAAAACACTTGACACGAATTGAGATAACACAAGAACCCCGGAGGAATGTATTTGGAACGCAGAAGAAGTGATAACGAAGGTAATAACGACGTCCAGACCGCGTCTGCAGCAGAAGAGGGACTGGGAATGTAGACGAAGAGGAAGAGGGAAAAAGGTGAAGGAAGTCGGTGCAAGAAACCGAGGAGAGGCTGCGGAGGTAGAAGTGGAGGGAACGCTTGTGGTAATGAGAGCGTGGAGGGAGGTGGAGAGAGGCCAGCGGCGCGGCTCCTAATGAACCAGAAGCTGGAAGGAAGGACGCCCGAGCCACTAAGGCCCTGCAGTTCTCCTGAAGGCAAACACTACGTTTTAAAATTACGGGTGTTTCAGCAGGTCGATCGCTGCTTGAATCAGCAATGATATATGTCACCGACTGCCCTATTTTCCAACAACTTGTCAAGCCGTTTCACTTCACGGAAAAAAAAACCATTCTAGTAAAAGAATGAAATAACAGATCAAAATCTCAAGATCAATACATATAAAACAACTGATCATGATTTTCAGGTTCGGTTTCCGCTAGGTCTATGACATCACTACGGTACTGATACGATGAACACGAGCAGGCGAATACTCCACAAAAATCGGACTACCAGAATGGATGGACTTAAAACAGATTAACAAAACCATGCCCATGAGACACTTTAACGCAAGTGTGAGGGTTAAAATGTAATATTAATCCACATCTATGCGAAAATGTGCACCAAAAACCATATCTAATTCATGAGTGAATAACATTGATCCCGGAACCTTGTTATCTTTTCTTTTCTTTGACATTGACACTAGAAAAAAGCTGATAGGGAAACGAATTTGAAAAAAAGTCTAAATTCAACTTCTAAAACATGTAACTCATTTTATACTATACTTCTTACAAACTGTTCGCAGTTTTCCAAGGGTTTTCTACAAGTGGATTCTGACGATGGAACATTATTGGAACAATCCAGAACGTGCATAAGGAATGTTGGTAACTGCGTCACTGAAAAGTGAAAACTTAGCTTCATTCATCGAGGGCTGCCCTTAACTTGACTACATGTTTCCAATATACGCATGGCACCATTTTGTATTGCTAAACGAAAAAGAAAAACCTTAAGGACTTCATTTTAATAAATTACAATGATCAAAGCCATCATCACATTAAAACCGGTCGAAAATCATGGAGATGCACATGTTTGCAAAGTTTTGTCCATCAGTAGACTGGCACAAAACTTATTTCATTCAAATCCTGTTTTTAAAATTGAAAACCAAACGATTATTTAGATGACATAGAGGTTCATTTTAATGAACTTATAAATGTACACTAATTTGATGATGTTAGGATTTACAAACTACGGTCCCTACCATTTCTAGTTACTTCTGTAAGGTTAATCGTAAAACGTATACTTACTACACCAATGATAATACTCCTAAAAGTGATTAGTTCAACTTACCTGAAACAAGACAAATAAAAATCATTAATACTACGGTTGAGCGAACATGGAAGAAAACAACCTCATAATACTAGCTAAACAAAACCATTCAAGACGAGATACTACTGAAATCGTACGTGGAAAAAAGATTTATCGTACTATGCTGCACGATAGAAAAATAGGCCCAACGCCATTCTTTATATTTTTGTGTGAGGAATTCAGGAAAAAATACTTTCGCGCCTACCATATGCGCGCAATTGACATGAACTACATTTTTTCAAATGAGAACCCCCTTTTTTATTGCAGATTCGGATTCTACGTCAAATTTCATGAATTAACGACCCCTCGTCTCAATCGTTTAAATTTACGACCCCTTCTGCAAAATAAAGGGCTTGGGACCGGATATGGAGTTAAAAGAAAATAAAAACGAACATTTCCGTTAAAAAAAAAAAAAAAAAAAAATTAAAAATACCATCTGGTGGAGGAAAAACATGAAAAAAAGGACATTACATTTAACCCCCACCCAGACATTTTGAGTCCTTTACAGTTCTGTGTTCTGAAATATTAACGCCTAGTATTTATTAGTAATATGGAGCTTTATTATAACTACACATCTCAACTTTCTTGACAGGCGAGTACGAATGATTACTACTCATTCAGATTTCGTAGGGTAATTAGTTTTCATATTTTCAGTAAGCGATCTGTTCCAGACGATTCATGAGGAAAAGGTAAGTGGAGAAATGTAGAGAACTGCAGGTTTGTAGCCCAGCATTGATATGAATCATTAGCATTCCAACAGTATCAATTTTCAAGAGTTCATTTTCTGTGCAGAGTCTCAACATTTTCAAACTGCAAAAAAAGGAGTAAAGACCGCAAGGAGTGAAAAAAATTGCAATTCAATCCTAACAATGCTATCAAGATTATGCGAATGTTTGTAATTTGCGTTGCAGATCATTGCGTTGCGTAGGTAACACTACCTTCGTAATATGGAAATGATCGTATGAAAATAGAAAGAAGAAAAAAAAGAAAAGAATATGACGAGAATGTAAATGAGATCTCTGGACAAATCGCCCACCAAGAAGAAAATCTCGAGATGATTTTTTGTCACGTTTCACGATTGAGGAATGTTCAATCATTGGATTAGTTTATTTAGACCGCTTCGAGTGGTGATGATCAGAATTCAAATATGAATGATTCTAATGAGTTAGTACTAATTACATAGTTAAGAAGTAATCGCTTAATTATATATTTATGCTACTTAACTTGCGAGGAGTTTTACTCTTGTTACAGAAAGAAGATGGTTTCCAGGGCTTTTTCTGGCATTTTCGTAATCTGTTATCTGCAAACTAATGCAACCCAAACTGTCGCATTTGCACCCTCAGCTATACCACTTCTTGAAAAATAGGCTAGATTACTATGTACGAAATCCAGTCTTCCAAGAAAAGAGCGTCTTCTATTTTTATCCTATTCCATTATTTACTACCGTTGGCACTTCGAGTTTATGTGAACGATTGAAATGTCGACTGGACTCAATATTCTAGATGAACTATTATGGAATAACCAAACTACATTAATATGTCGTAAGAGAAACTTCTCAATGTATAACGTATAAAATCAATAATGAGGTACATGGCCTTTATCATTTAGCGAATTTTCGTAGAAAATAAAGCAATTGCGACGGCTCCAAAATTTGTAAAATCAAAATTTTCGAACATTTTCTTAATTGAAATCCGTTTTGAGGCATATCTTCATTTACGAAAATTAGCTCATAAGATCATGCTGCATGACTGGAACTTTTTTACATGTCTCCAAAGTCTATTGATGTCGCGGTTATCCAGAAATAAGTAAACTCACCACCAATAGCATTTGAATATGGAATTATTATGAAAAACTTTGTGAAATTAAACTATTTTACGATTTCATTTCTATTCATTAGAGGTACAATCAGCATCCTCAACATCAATAAAATAGTCGGTACATAAAGATCCCTCTGAGGCCCAACCGATATTTACTAAACTTGATACAATCATTCAGTGAAGGTGGAAATAGACCACAGTGAATTCATCTTTGCGCATTTCTTCATTGGGAAATACTTCTATCCTAATGACTTCCAACGGGCAAACTACAACGCCAACTGAAAAACGGTCAATTTCGTCTCATCTGGCACAAGAGGCTACGATGGAAAAAGCTTGGAATTCACTCCACGGTTACAACATTATAACGCCTGTAGATTAAGCCAGCAAATTTTTGTAAATCGAAACGAATCGTAACAAATGGACACTAGAAAATCCTCAGCAATAAATGCTATAAAATTTAGTTCAAAAGATTGTTTCGTTGTGTTGTGAACTCGTATACGTCTTACGTGGTTTCTCAAGAAACTACCAGCATCAGCCCGAGACTGATCTCGATCCCACCTCTAACTATTCCAACTCTCTAACTAATTTAAGTTTCAAGTAGGATTCACAGTAGCTAGATAGTCAGTCCAAGCCATTCTGCCAAAACTTACATACAATTCTGATGATCCAAATCGATATTTCACGATACTAGTGACATCCAAGTAGACACCAGTGGTTGAGTCGGTCTTGCATCAAACGTTCCTGACTACAGAACATAACGAGACCATAATTCTATATTTCACCTCGAATATGGATCAACCTTTGGGTAAACGCTGTTACGAAAATGAGGGTGCCATAAGTTGTTTGTAGATCGATAATACCTAGTTGCGGGTATAGTATAGTAAAATAAATATAGCAACTTTGATGAAAAAGTCGTATGGTTCACCCACTGGTGGTTTCTTAACGTAATGCTAATAGCTTGCAGTCGATAATTTGTATCCTTTGAATATAGATGTTATATTTCAAATTCATTTAGCAGTATCTTTTGAATGTAGATGTATCTAATATTTCCAATTTATTTAGCAGCATTCAAAATAATTGATCTATCATTTGATTTGATTATTATAAATTATAAATGTTTCCATAAGACAATGCTTAGCAGTCACCCAACTGGGACGAATAATTTAGCCCCTATTTTACACGTTCATCTTGGCTCCTACTGTGTTGACCCTTTTTAGAGAATGGAAGACCGTATATTGTAGGAAGCCTACAGGAGAGTAAAGGAACAGTGTCTCTAAACACATCCATTACTCACCTTCCCTCAGCGACGTCACCGCCAAACGCACTCGAGTTATCCAACAATGTCATACTCTCGAAAGAGTACCACTCAACTTGGAAGCTACACTGGAAAATGACAAAGGAAGGAGAATTGACTTCCGAAAAGCTGTTTTATTAGAGGCGGAATTAGTGGGTTGACCAGCTCCCTCATGCAAGATTCGAAAATGACGCATGAATCCTACGCATGTTCTCCACCAACTACATTCAACGGATATAGTATTCGTGGTAGAATCATTGATGAATAAGTATATGGATGGTGGTTACATAGTACGATTCAGCGTACCAACACACAGACGGGCGTTTCTCTCCTTAGTTTTGCTACGATGGCCGAATAAAACCACCGAATCTCGCACTTGTAGATGTAGTAACTTCAAATACTTCGCTGAATACTGAATGACTCAAGATTTAATAATATGAAAATTATACAAGGGCAGTAGTTCTAGCGGCAGTGTGCAAGAGACGTGAGGCTCTCCAGAACTAGACTAGGCTGAAAAGCTCTTTACTTTAAGGATCCATATAATATCACATTACAGAGATTGAAAATGAAGCAGATGGACGACACAAACCAAAACCATTAGAAAGGTAGAATACACGGGCGTGTTTTATTCTTCAATATTGGGAGTTCCCAAGACCCTGCTGCAAAAATGCAACATAAAACTTGTGATGGATAGGAGTAGTTCCTCCTTCTCGATTCTTGCAAATGTTACATCTAAGGGGGATATTTCCTGTGCTATCAGCGTTCAGGATATCCTCTGGGTGTAGCAATTTAATCGCCTCTCCCTTTTGAAGGAGGAACTACTACATTTCCATCACCTCCTTTGTACTAAACTTAAATATACAGAAGATTTGTTAACACCCAAATCGCAGGCTGAGTCACGGAATAAGCATCAATCACCTTAATTAATTTACCTACGTTTATACAAAAATCTTATTATACCAACGTAATACCCAATCCCAGAAATCTCTCAAAACTACAATATTTATTACTTGTTTCTTTAATGATGAAACATTGGTACACTTGTGAAAGGCACACAGAATTAAAAACATCTACAAAAATGAAGCGTAAGTCATGTCAAAAATAATTGCAGGGGACCCGAAAAACCTCCAATGAAATACCTATAATTGAACTAGAACGTAATTATATTTGTTTCACCTTGAGTTAATTGTTCTGAATCAGTTTTTCGTTTCTCATTACAACCTATTTTTAACCGACTATAACGACGAAGAAGATTTTCTTTTCACTCTGACTTCTCTTTAGTTTTCGAGAAATGTCATCGGTAGAAATCAGTAGGTGTCCTCCCCGCATGCGAGCGTGAAATTATTATTGGCCACAAAAATTTTCTCTCTCCGAGCCTCGAATACCCATCATAATGCATATTTATGGAAAGCTGTAGCTGATATCTCTCAATTATTAAAGTAATTCACAATATTATAGCGTGAAGCGCTCTCATTCTGGAAAACATCGGATAGAAAAAAGATGCATACTATTCCAATGCTTTTTAAAGATCCTGATCAAGTGATCCCGTTTTGACATTTTCAAGGGTCTGAATCCCGGTCAGAAGAGATCAACGTCAATCAATAAACCGGAATCACAAAGAATCCGCATGTCAGTTATTCAATCCTTTTTCATTTTCCCTAACAGGTTACAAAGCCATGACACCGATAAAGATTCTATATTTCATATTTGATAGTTCATTAGTATTACCGAGTGTTAACTACACATAAATAACTGTTCGCAAGTTCACATATGTAAATAATACGGAAATGAATTGGAACTTAGCGGAAATGGGGATTGACACCCGCTAAGTGCGATATACTCGCATGATTGTCTATATTGCTTCAGAGTCTGCAAGACAGCGGAAGCTTTGTTTCCACTTTCGAAATTAAAAAACTTGTGCTCCAAAATCAAATTTCCACTCGCATTTTGCGTTTCTTGGCCTCCTGAACTAATTTGGTTTTGTGTCTGTCTGTCCGTCCGTCCGTCTGTCTGTCCACATTTCCTTGCAACATACATAACTTCCACAATTTTGATTGGATTGCAATGAAATTTTTACGAAGTGTGGTTTAGCCCTAGATGGTCACATATTAGTCTCATCATTATGATGCATGTAAGGGAGTCTTCCCCCGGTTAGACGTAACCGGTACTACTGTAGTGTTAGAAGGATGAATCAATTCATTTTTAAATTGAGAAACAAGAGAAATAGATTGGGTGAAGCTTTTTTTTGCGGGGGGGGGGGGGGGGGGGGGGAGTTACTTTTATATTGAAATGTATGTTAGAAGCAACTTGGCAAAGAAAATGGGCTTCACCCAACCTATTTCTCTTATTTCTCAATTTAAAAATAAATTTATCCTCTTCCAACACTACAATATTACTGGTTACTTCTACTCATTGGGGGAAGACACTCCTATATGCATAATTTCACAAATCAACATCGAATACAAGTAGTATTAAAGATCTGATGAGGTCAAAAATGGGGGAAGATCTCAGCGAATCCACAATAAACAAATAATGGGGGAAGATCTCAATAATGCCGATGAATAATGGAGGTACGCCGATAAAATCGATTAGTATGGCCCTTTGACTTCTTACCTACGTCACAACTCCATGCACTAGCTTGTCATAAGAGATGGAATGGTACGTAAAGGTTAAGAGTGGGGAAACAAAGAAAAAATTTGAGTGACAAAAAGGAGCAAACGGAAAGAAGAATCGATCAATCAAATGGACATGTGGCCGAGACGCCCCATAATCCCTAGGGAGAGAAAGCCTCATCCAACAAAGTTCTGAACCGGGACCAGCCGATTTTTATGGCCATGGGAAGACGGGAATAGAGCGGAGGGCGACGGTCGGCAGGAAACGGTCTCGGTACAGGAGTGAGAAAACTTGAAGAAACAAGGGCATCTGGGTGAGAGAGTTTAAATTAGATCTTCCATTGAACCAATCGCTTCGAGTCGATCCAGCTATGAGAATGAAGGAACGTGCTGAACGCACCTATGTTCCAAGAGATCACTCCCCGCTCGGAACAGACGCACGGAAAGCTGAGTTAGAAATATTTACAATTTATTGAAGACAACACTGCGAAAAAGATGAATGGAAGAATCGTATTCCGGGGAATAGTAATCTTTGATTCAGGATATTGGGAGTGCAATCATTAAGACATTGAAATATAACAAAACATTTAGAACCCCCTGAAACCATATTAAAAACAAAAACTCAATTGTACAACATAAAAATCACAAAACAACAACGTCGCAGTTATAAAGAGGAGAGAAATTCGCCCCGGAGCTCACTCAGATGACATTTGAAACTTTACAATTATTTCAAATCAGGTAATTATTTGATAGTCTCTCCTCCTCATTTTATTAATTGCCCACAGTTACTACCATGACTACGTTTGCTCGCAGGGTTGCCATAAGTACGGTAATTACTGTAAACATATGGTAATTTTGATTCACGTTAAATAGAAAACCTAGGTAAATATATTACTATTAATCTATTATATCATGAGTTCATAGCTAAATTTACCTTCAACAGGTTTTGAAGAATGAGAATTGCAATCCTTTTGTTTTTGATAGGTAGGAAACCTACCAAGGTTGAGTGAAAAATGAATGAAACTCCTTCCATGATTTGTATTGAACTTATTTGCCCTCTCTCACTCAAATGCACAATGCGAGAGGATTTTTAACAAACTTAATCCTAAAAAACCAAACCATGAAATAAATAAGTGCAAGTCTCTTGCTGGAGTCATTTTAACTTAATTTCGACCAGTGATATGCGGTAAATGATGATGATGTCTAGAGTTTTTAACACAGAATGTGTTTTAGCCAGGGACTAACTAGCCGAAAATGGAACGCGGGATGGTAACGAAATGTGTGACGGATGATTTTCACGTACAACCGAGCCGTTGGTAGGGAAATGGAACTTCCGCAATTTTAATCGCACAGAAATCGTTCACCATTCGTTGGAAAGCTCCTGATTTATCCAACCATATTATGTTAACTACTGCGAAGTGCGTGGCCATCAACCTGAGTTATGAGCATGGTTATTTGAATCAATTGTTTACACACAGATGATCATTCTCAATAATTGATATTGTCAACATGATTGCAACCGCTTGCAAATTTTCTTATGATTTTCACGTACAACCGAGCCGTTGGTAGGGAAATGGAACCCGCAATTTTAACGCACAGAAATCGTTCACCATTCGTTGGAAAGCTCCTGATTTATCCAACCATATTATGTTAACTACTGCGAAGTGCGTGGCCATCAACCTGAGTTATGAGCATGGTTATTTGAATCAATTGTTTACACACAGATGATCATTCTCAATAATTGATATTGTCAACATGATTGCAACCGCTTGTAAATTTTCTTATGATTTTCACGTACAACCGAGCCGTTGGTAGGGAAATGGAACTTCCGCAATTTTAATCGCACAGAAATCGTTCACCATTCGTTGGAAAGATCCTGATTTATCCAACCATATTATGTTAACTACTGTGAAGTGCGTGGCCATCAACCTGAGTTATGAGCATGAATAGTAAATGAATAGTAAACAATGACGCTTGTTTGGTTGTCACTTGGTTGCGCGACAACGCAAACACATTCTGTGTTTCAATAATTTCGTCCGAAGTATGTAAATAGAGGTAACCGGGGGTCCAGGGGGCTTGCCCCCTGGCGAGGCGCGGAGCGCCGAGTTTTGTATATTCTTCCACTTTCACCGATTTACAATCCAAGCTCCAACCACAAAGAACCCCCAAGCTTCAGAAATCAACGAAGATGAATATCCCTTGAAACATTATTCGGTTTTGTATGAAGTTGTATTGAAAAAATGTTGTTTTGTCAGTTGATTCGAAAAGATACCTTCTAAATTTCGTCATTTTTGAAATTCATATGATGAACATTTACTTTTTGTTTAAATATGAGTGCGGTGAAAATACGGTATGTTTTAGGTTGGATGTACGAGAATGTACGGTAATTTGGAAAATATTGGTACGGTAATGGATGACCATGAGTTGGCAACCCTGTTTGCTCGTCGCGCAGTTCTGCAAAAAAAAAATCATCCTAAAGACATGAAACATGTCCAAAAGATGAAGGACCGCCGATAAAGTTTAAAGGTCAACAAAAAACGTCGTTAACTAATGAAAATGTTTTACTATGTAATGTAAATTTAGTACCTATACAATAAAAACAGAAACAGTATTAATTTACAATTTTAAAATTTGTATACAGTAATTTGCAGCATTATACTACTGCCTCTGCAGTCCAGTAATTGACTGCATAAGGTGGACAAAGAAAGATGGTATCATCTTCAAGTCGATAATTGTGTTAGCAGAAAATAGATTACGACAGAGATGATAACCGAATTAGCAAAAACACCAAGGACTTGGAGGAAAAAATCAGCACACTGTTAGAACGTACTAATAGTCGGAATGAGTCAACAGTTTTTTTACAAGTTTATATAGAAATCCATCCATACCACCTTAAATTGAGAAACGCTGCAAATTATTTCACAAAGGTTTATTATTTTTTCAATTGAGTATGATCATAGTTTTAGTAGGCTAGCGTACGTCATTAAGGCCCGTCCAGACTCTTCGGCGTGTCCTACTTCGAGTTGCCACAACCTATACTTCTATAATTATATACGCATGTTTGTATTTCTCGATTTGAGCTCCTATCTATTCAAATAGTTATTGCCTTAATAATATCATTATCTAAGTACGTACGAAAAGTCGAGAGGATATGTTATTAAATATGCGTAGGAAAAGCTTTGGTATTAACACACAAATATGACCTTGAAAAAAACATATTCATGCCTCGAACGAACGCCGGCGCCGTACCCACCACAAGCCGCGGCGCCGGCGCCTCCTCTCACTCCACCCCCCCGCTCACCCCCCTCTCCACCCACCGTGACCCCCTGCCAAGCGTGCCAGGCGTGCGCGCGTCTAAAAAGACACTTTTTTGCCTGTTTTTTGCCCATAGCATCTATGCGAGTAAAGCGATCGGGATGATTAAACGTTAGGACCAACTAGACCCCAAATGGAGTCTATGTGCGAAAGAACGGGTTTTAGCGAATTTTCTTAGAAAATGAAGCTATTGCAATGGCTCCAAAAATTTTAAAATAAAAATTTTCAAAAATTTTCTTCATCGAAATCTGTTTTGAGGCATTCTGAAATGATTCCTGGATTTTAACGCTTTTTTATATGTATATATATATATATATATATGTATATATATATATATATATGTATGTGTCATTCCAGACGATAACTCTCGATAGAATTGAGATAAAAACTTCGTTCTTTCGCCAAAAAATCAAGCATTTCAAAAGAAAGGATGAGTTCGTTGGACAACACTTTTTGAGCACATTAAATTGGTCAAATTTCAAAAAATGTACTCAAAAAATCTCTAAAAATGGCTAAAAATCGTTCAATTTATATTTTTTGGTAGAATATTGCTCAAATAAAGTTTATTAACTATAAAATAGAACATCCAAAAATGTATGTACACAATTATGCTGAAAAATGTACTTAAAATTCATCAAAATTTGCTAAAAAATCGATAAAACCTGCTAAAAAAGCTAAAAATTCAGAACCTCTATTTGAATAGCAGGTTATTATTTAGAATACGTTTTTTGCCATAAAATTAATGGTTAACGATTTCCTTGCACTCAAAAAGCTCAAATTTCAAAATATTTCAACATTATACAATACGATAATTTACGAAAATTCGCTCATACGATCATGCTGCATGAATGGAACTTTTTGAATCAATTCTTATGCCTTTTATGGCCCGGACGGCGGACGGCGAACGGCGGACGGACATTTCAAATTTGGATTCTACGCACCTTGAAACGTAAAGTGACAAAGTTTGAGGGGGGGGTTATAAAAATTTTTTGCTACACGATCACATAGGCTTATTATTGGAAATAATAAACCAAAATTCGACATCGGAATCACGATAAAAAGCTACAAGTCCACCCCCCCCCCCCCCCCCCCCCACCACAAACACCTTTTTCCCCCAAGTTTTGAAGTTCTAAATACCATGAACGGGTATTGAGGGGAATTCTCGAATGTTTAGTCCAGGTGAGGCGGGCACGCAGCAGTTACCTACTGCCAGGTATGACGACGCCATGCGAACAACCCCATAGTCTAAACATCACCTGGAACGAAACGAATCGAAAGAATCGACTACCGAAACGAAAGTTGGCTATCGCGCTTCGCAATATTCATTATTATTATCACATATTCATTCATTCTACTTCTTCCGTTCGTTGAGCATACCTAACTATATCTGCATTTTACAACCATCTCCTTCTTGCGAGAATATGTATATTATTAATTCATAATTCAGATACCTACATGTTATTAACAACCGTGAAGCCAAGAGTTCGATCAGGGTATCGCAGATTCTCATTGTACGCCCCTTCAGAAAGGACCGGCCTCTCAACGAAGACCCAGTGCTGAATTTCATTAACAGAAATACGCCTGCATATACCACGACTATACCTACCTACCTCTCAAGCTGAGTATTCAATCTTCATTTCATCTCATGCAATTTGCCAACAAAAGTGTAATAATAAAATATTACAACTTTCAAGTGCCTCACGAATTTGCTTGCCTCATTTCTATTGAATACATGTGAATTCTTTCTATCCCCTCAATTGTATACGTAATACTATTAAGAAACGTCTCAAAGTGAAATAAAAATGTCATTAAATGAAAACGTGTGTTTACTCAACACGAATTCTCAAAGAATCATTGGGGTTGTGGAAGGAGGAAGAGTGAGAGAGGAATGAAAAGAAGTGCCCCTATAAAATGACCACCAGTTTAAGTAAGAGTCACTAAGGATCCGGGTGGTGATACCATGGAGCACTCTTGGCAAAATTCCCAACTCGAGTAACACCGTGGCACTTTTCCCGCACCACACCCCACGCCATGACACGGTCACGGCCATGGCCTTGCCAAGGTCATTTTTGTCATACTTATCTCAGCCGTCCAGATCTGCTCCACCAGGACATCCAGGAAATTGGCAGACCCATCAGGCCGCTACACATACTCACACACCAATGGAAGATCAGTGAACGGCTACAGAGAAGTATTTATTGAATTCATAGAAAAGAAAGAATTTCTATATTACTCGTTGTTCAGTGAAACTGAATTCAACTACCTAATTGAGTTATCATTATAAACTGCAGTTGATTTGAACGCAGGTGAAAAATAACTATCAAAATTTTCCAAGACCAATTTGTACCCTTTCCTTGCTTATTTAGGGTCATCGGAAACAAATTAATAGGAAAGATATTTAACCCGACTCATCAAAGAGAACAAACTGTAACCATGGAATAAGGGCATAATGTGTGCAAGTATAGAACACCAAGGTTAAAATACTAAACTAATACATAGGTACCTAACAGTTTGTTATTAATATAACAAATTGTGGTAGCAGCGATTGAATGGATCTACATCGTGGTATATGTGAAAGTATTAAATTATCATTATCATATTCATAAGTAAATTATATTAGCACTAGGGCACGTAGAGATAACAATATTAGCATAACAAAGATGGGACCGTCATCTCATCCCGTCGCAACCCCATTTCGTGGTTCTGTATAATAGGAGCAATTTATCGACGGTGAATATCGATTCTCCCAGGGGAGGCTGAAGGGTAATTATGTCATTTGAACTCATAATGAGGGATTCTCAAACGATTAAGGCGGAAATGAGCGGGAGAAGGAAGGTCACGAGGTCACGCCCCAGGGCGGGGCCAGCGGGCATGGGGAACCCGATAAGAATCAAAACTGTTTAGGGTTAACGTCACAATTTTGACGTTATATGTCAACAGTCATGTCACTGAGAGTGCTGATAAATCGGTAAACACCCTCAGAGAAGAGCGTCAGTCTCCTTTCTACTTCCAGAATTTCGAGATACTTACTGAAATGGAGGCAATCTTCCAAAACAAGCGGTTGTTGAACAATCGCTAATATTTGCGGATCAACTAGACATGAAAAATATTTTCAGACAAATTAATATTTAAACGTTAATGCTTCGAAAAAATATGGAACCAAGAAAAAAGCGCGAATTTTCGGCAGGATGTCAGTTGCATCAGCGCTAACACTTGGCGTAGCGAGCGCTTTGGGTAGGGGTGGCAGTTGTCAACGAACCACCAAAGACCCCCCAAATCCTTCCATCATCACTTGAAGCAACAGTTTCGCATTATAAGTTCATTATGGTTACTTAGCAATATTAGGGACGATATTAGGGACCTTAGCGTAATAAATCAGCTTTCCTTGCACACTACAATGGCTTAGGGACAATGAGATGTTGTGCGATAAAATGAGAGCATTCCAAAAAGGGAGTTACACTTCGCTAGTAACGCATTTGTTGAACATGAAAATCAATAGAAAGCAAAGCTTCCTGTCCACTTTTTTGGGCTAAAAAAGAAGGAAAGAAAAAGTTGCATAATTTTTTCAAATACCCAAGTTAAAAGACATACCCATGTCAAGAAGAAGAATAGAAGGATACGGGGATATGTGCATTCGGGGCAAAATAAGAGGAGGAATTTTGACGCTTTTAAGGAATACGTCCGAAAAGTTGGAAACCGCAATCAAGCGGTGCTTGTCTTTCAAAACATTAAATATTAATCTAGATATGACTTGTGAGACCGACTTGATTTCACCTTTTTTGTCAAATAAAAAACTTTAGTAGGATTCTCGTAATCATTTTATTACCAGAACTGCAAGCAGATTTTCGCGCTTTCGCACCTTATTTTTCGCACTTTTGTACAATCCATGTTCCCCGGAAATTAGCGCTTTCTCGCACCGTCCTTCAGCGGATTAGCGATTATGCCATCCGGCCAGCAGTCCACGCAGTATTTAGAAGAAAAATGTGAACAGCTACATTACACTCATTGTTTATGGGTGATTATGTTTATTTGGCCTACTAGAGGCACTGGCGTTGAATATGATCAAAACTCTGCATATTATTCCACAAAGGTTTATTATTTCTGTATTAAAGCCCTTCTACACAGCTCATCGGTATATAATAAATGAGCGTTACTCATGTATTCATTTTATATTTTGAAACGAAAACAGATGTAATTCCAAAAAATTTGACACTCCCCACACCCTCCTACTATAAGTGGTTACCTTTTTATGATTTTTCAGTTTGATGCACTGATGACGTTACACCGGGCAGGGGGGGGGGGGGGGTCCCGCCCAGACTAACAAAATCTTTTTATTTGGATGAATTAGTAAGGTTCATAGTAACAGCAAGAATGTTTATACACATAACACATTTAGATGTTATTCTTTCTATGCACAGTTTTATTTATCAATGGATTAAATGAGTTCAAATTTTAGGAAAAAAAGTAATAACATGATGTGAGGAGTGGGGAAATATACATATACATATATACCTATATATATATTTTTTTTTCTAATTTTTTTTTTTTTTTTTTTAAATCATCTAGCAATCTAATCTATAAGCGGCGAGCGTAATAACACGTCTCATAATTCAATGAGGAACTTTCATGTGTTGGAATTTCACCCGTTAGACCACAGATTAGGATTTAAGGCGATTGAAAACCCCACAATTACCAATGTTTAGGTCAAAAGACCGTTTACTTTGGCCAATATACAGGTAGAAAGATCGCACGTGACGTGATAGTGCAAGGGCGCTGTGGGTTCCACGACGGGTGGCCGGCGTGACGTCATCGTGGAAATGAATTTTAAGACTCACATTACCTACTAGTCAGGTACCCATCATATAGCGCCTTTTTGGAAAGCTATCCCTCAGGTTTTTCTATTGAGCGAATCAATGATACTCGTAACCATGAAAATTCCGCATCCGGAAGTATTATGAGCTGTTTCATTAACAAGATACGAATATAACGAAAAGGGCCAGAGAACAACAGACTAATTCTCTTCGAAGGTTCAGCGCAGTGAGCCGGCTTTTCCGAGGTATTAAGGGCATGACAAGTTTGACCTCGACAGGCTCTTCAATTTACCTATCAGACAGACGCACTCACACAACCTCGCAAGCACACAAGAAGAACACATCCACTCTCGCCGATAGGCTCTCCATCCATCTATCTTCGGCTGTAGTACACCCCCCTTTCACAGATCACAAAGGGTAAAAGCATCAACATCCCCCCCCCCCCTTCCCTGGGCATAAAGGTCCTTCATTATATTCGCAAATTCGCAATTAACTAAGAGATGGACTGACTCTGTCAGATCACCGAGTGGAAATGGCAAACTAATGCATGAAGGATGATTTTCGAATTTCTTTCCACCGAACCGGAGCTACAGCATTAGCTACAAAATGACCATAGAGCAGTTTTCTACCTCTATTAACCCTCCTCATACCGCACCCCCCTCTGTATAATATAGTCCGCACTCTGTGCCCGACCAATGTTTTAGCAAAATTTCATGGAAAATGTTAAAAAAAGAATTTTGGAAACTTACTTCATTGAAATCCGTTTTGAAACATATTCGTATCCTGGAGTTTAACGCTTTTTTCATAATTATATATGTATATATGTGTGCCCTTCCAGACGATAACTCTATTCAGGATTAAGAAAAATAAAAATCCCGTTCTTGGGCAAAAAATCAAGCTTTTCAAACGAAATGATGTTTTCATTGGCCAGTATTATTTGAGCACATGAATTGATGAATTTCAAAAAATGTGCTTAAAAAATCACCAAAATGGGTTTTTAACATTAATTTTAAACATTAAAAATCGATTAATTAATTTTTTAAAAGCAGGATTTGAGTCAAAAGGAGTTTATCAACGATGAACTGGAACATTAAAAAATGTAAGCACAAATTTATGCTGAAAAATGTACTCAAATTTCATTAATACGAGTATGTGTCAAAAATATACAGATCTGAAAAAAAGAAAAGATCCAAAATCGTTTTTCAATTGCAGAATACTATTTAGAACGATTTTTTGCCATAAAATTGGTAGCTACCAATTTCATATTGCTCAAAGAGCTCAAATTTTCAAAACAAATCAACATAATATAGTACGATAATATAGGAAAAATTCGCTCATACGATCATGCTGCATGACTGGAAGTTATTTAGTAATATACACGGTGTCCCAAAACTACCACCCTCCCTCTCTCTCTCCAACTTCTTTCCACAATTTTCGAAATATCGAAGTGAAACTTGAAGAGCGTTTTTTGGGTTCTTGAAATCCGAGTTTGTGGACTACCCATGGGAGGGGAGGGGGGGGGGAGAAATAATGGGAATTTCGAAAAAAATGTTCCCATATTTTGCCGAAGGACCTCGGCATTTTAAAATTTGTTTAGTGCTGAACACGATGGTGAAGCCAGAATTGCGGTATCTTATTCGGTTCTTCGATTAGAGCTGATGAACCTAGAAGAAACGCGATGTTTTCTAAAAGTTCCTAATTAAAACTACTGAAAAGGCGACAAACCACGGGTAACGGAACAATTCACTGGTTACCGTTATAAACCACTATAAACGATGAACCAGTATAAACAGCGTGAGCTGCGTAGCTAATTTTTTTTCCTGTTCAACTCAAGATGCTGAACTTTTGAACGATGCCTCTCAGGGAGTTATAGCGGTGGACCGCTCTGGTCAGCTAAGTGATCTGTCTAGCAAATTCTGTTCATATTCACTTACGTTATGGTGCTGAAATGATGAGCTGAAATGATGAGCTTTGTAAATAATTGGACCAGTGACGCAACCACAATGTGCCACAGCGAAGTGTGGTAGGATACACTAAGTAATTGAAAAAATTAGAATGAGACGTAACCGACAAGCAGGCAGTCCTGGGCCAGGCAGGTTGTGTTTGGGTCTCCTTCAGGCCTCGGAAAAATGCTGATGGGCCTCGTCAATATTAACTAAAAAGCTGGGGAAGTTATGGAGGTCCGACAGTTAAAAAATTCTACTGTGCTCGAAAAAGCGAAAAGGTGTTTTTCGGTTGATACCACTCATAAAGTCAACGTCACTTGACCCAGGAGAACGCGACGTCAACACGACGGAGAAACGAGGGAGAAATAAAGAGTTTTTTCCCCACCATCCTGCTCGCCGCTTAATGAAGTATTCAAGGGTTGTGGGGAGCGATCAAAAGGCCAAGTAATTTTCCAGGGGAAGGAAAGACTTACATAGCAAAAGCATGGAAAACAGTATTTACGAAAGCTTGGAAAAGGTAGCACACGTGATGAATTAGTTGGAGGCATAAGAGAGAAAAATTACAACTGTTGTTATCTTTGTATTACGAGTTGGTCTGCTCACTAGGCTCCTCATCCTCACGAAGTATGTTGAAAACTGTTGAAAACAATGTCAAACTGACGGCAGTGATGACGACGTTTTACTGTCGTCAAGGACAACTTTTAAAGCTTTTATAGTGGTTCCATTCGATTCTGAGTGACAAAAACTATTAAACACGACACCAAACTCGATTTTTGGTTGATTTGACGACAATCGACATCGCCAGCAGCAAGTTCCTGTCGTCGGATCGTCACCGGAAACTATACAGCTAATTCCGGATGACTAAAGAATGTACCTACCAAATTTCAAGTTTATAGCTCCGACACACGATTTGAAGAGGCTACAGGTGTGTAGGACACACGCACTAACACGCAGACGAACAAGAGACGCTGTCAAAGTAGAAACTCACTTTGTTCGTCAATTAGGCGATGTAAAAACAATTATTCAGAATTATTACCGGATAAACAAAATGATAGGTACCTAATCAAATCTATTTAAAATTAAAAATAACACCGTGAACAAAGGGGTGTTTTACGTTTCCCGGAAATTTTTGCTGTTTGGTGTTTCGAGAAATTTTGCACAATTATAGTATTGACCGTCGGTCTTAAAGCCAATTTTCAGACGTAGTTTGTTGAGGAAACGCTCAATGATTGAACAGGGTAATCGAATCATCTCCATCGGATCACTGATAGATGTGCACGTGAAACATGAACTCAATCGGTTCAGCAGTCTCCAATTTCGGTCAAAATTACTGGTTAACTGGCGATAGGTCTCAAGATGGCTCCTTATGAGTTCTATTACGACAGTTTTTTATGATAGTTTTTACTGCGTACTATTACAGTTGGACCAATACAGCGAATGAGCATGAGCAAACATAACACGAAGACGCGTTTCAACACTCGACCATTACATACGTCATTCATTACAACAGCAATTTATATTATTTATCCTTGAAATTTATCCTTGCAACAATAAGTCAGGGCGTTATACTACTTAGCCAAATATTAAACAACTGCAGAAGTTCTTGTTCCGTGTCAACCCAAGTATCAGTAACACCACGTTCACTTTTGGGGGAACATTTTCATTCGATAAATCAACACTCGCATTTTACTTTGTGTCATCCCTGATTAATTTCAGGAAATTTTTTATCAGTGAACGCACCGAAATTTTCACAAAAGTTTCGAGATATCTCAAGTATTACGCGGTTTAGGGAGGTCCCCAAAGAAGGTCACCAAATAATTGTAGTTCACTGATCAGTAGGATATGCCCTCACAAAATGTGAAAAATACGCTAAACGTCTGCTTCTCACGACCTATTGGTCGGATTTCGCAAAATTTTGAAGAATAGTTGACTATTGAACTTCGGGATTATTTTCGGTGAATTCCATTAATGTCAAATCAATAGTAGTCACTGCGCATGAGCAAACTTTTAACAACACGCATACCTTCCTCAGTTTTGACGAAATTTTAGGAGCAAGTTAGGCCGTAGATAGCCTTATAGCTACGGTGACCATACGTCCCGATTTTATCGGGACAGGCCTGATTTTAAAGTCTGTGTCCCGGAGTCCCGAATTGGGAAAGAAATGTCCCGATTTTCTAGCAGGCACTAGACTGTGTTAAAGCATTACTAATGTCCAAATGAACAGTTCTTTGTCGTGTGTTGAAATGTACGACAAAATAAGAAAAGACGACTCCTTGCTGAGAGCACTTTCCTCAACGAAGAAGTACGACTGGAGTAAAAAGGGTACCCCTGGCCCTAGTGAAAAAATATAACAAGAACAATGATGTAAACAGACTGCTCTGTTAACTTTTATTTTTTCATTTTTTGGAAAATTAATGTTTGTTTATTTGACTATAAAAACTTACCTGTTGTTCGTGAAGTTCAGTTTCTCTCTGTGTATAATAAACTTCTTGAAATTATTTTGTCATGTAATTCTTAGTGCCACATTCTTTAATGAATATTACATATTTTTAGTTTGATACGAAGCTCTTAATAAACCAATGTTTGAATGGATGAAATAGGCTTAAAAACAAACTTTTAAAGGGTAAAAAATTCAAACTTTTACGGGGGTGGACCCCCGGACCCTCCTCCCCATGGAGGGTATTCTATACCCCTCAGACCCCCTTGATAGTTCAATCCGTCCCGATTTTGCTTAAGATAAATATGGTCACCGTACTTATAGCCCATTTCACTGCTCTTGAATGTATACGAGCCACTGCTCTGCAGCTCCATGTTTTCGTGACTACTACAGCTAGCGAAAATCATTTTTACTTCCAAACATTAATTTTTATTTATTTATTTATTTTATCATTATTATTTTATTTTATTTATTTATTTTTTCAATGAATATACGTGATTTATACCATCAATGTGGGTATAGAACGTACAATTGTACCCGATATTCCATCTACAAACTCTGAAGGACTCCGAAAGCATTAAAACAGTGTTATGTTACCAATTTTCATAGTTATTCACATACGAGTAAAAGACTAATTAATAGCATTTACGAAAGCGAAATGGTGGCTGAGAAAGTTTTGTGAAACCTCGTAGAAACACTCCAACATTTACACATTCAACCCAAATTACCAGAGTGAATGCGGGAGATTCGCTGAAAATAATGATTGTGTGGTTTGAAAATGGGCGAGGACGTTGAAATTTTCCGTTGCAGAGCAGTGGATCGAATGACACTAATTTTCTTATTTAATTTGAGGTCACAACGCCCTCGCGCCGCTAATTCACTTTCTTCATCCCTCTAACACACGCATATATCTCTATGAGCATATATAATGCAGATAACTGTTTCAACGCTATCTATTCGAAAATTCACGATGAGATATTCACCATAACACCCTAATCAACAACCAATGTGTAAGGATTTGTAGGTGTCATCCAGCTTTTTGAAATCCCTCTAACATTGAAATCGTTTTTCCTGTAATTATTTAATCCACTCTGTCAATATCACCATTTCATGCCGCATGTTCTAAGTTCATTTTTGGTGATTTTGAGAAAAAAGGCTTAAGCGTAGCGGGTATTTCAAAAACGAAAAAACATTCGACTTTTTTGTCTTAAAAAAAACTAAACAATGTCCCAAATGCGTGATAAAATGTAATTTTGGATACTCCTAAGTGTACTAAAAATTGTTTTGAAAACAGGCCTAAAATTTCCCAGCGTTTTAGGGTGGCTCATCTGGTTTGCCTTCAACTAATTCAGCTGTTTCAGCCTTCTGCTAATAGGTAAGAAAAACAGTGATATGATAAGGTGATAAGCGTGATAGAACGTATATTATTCTTCATTTTTTTCATGTCACACTTTGTGTCCACTTTGTGCGCACTTCATGTGGACACAAAAGTTGCAATAAGATAAGAGAAAGCGAACTTTTTGGAAAAACGGCTCTCCTGAAAAATCACGTTTTCCAACTTTGGGTATCTCTTTCTCAAAACGGTTCATCGTAGCAGGATGGTCCTGTTTTTGCCTGATAAGGGAAGAATAAAGCTTCAAACAAGTCGGATAGTTTCATAAAATGAGCCTTGGCTTAGGTAGGCAGTACGATTTCATGAATAAATAAAAATCGGGGTCAAAAAAGCCTCTTATTGGATCACTCGTAAAAAAACATTGTTTCTAATCATATAAAAAACCTATCCGACTAATTTGAAAAGGGAGACCAATAGTACATGCTGAAAAAATTGGAACAAGATTGGCCGAACAGCAACCGAGAAAATTATAAATGAAAATAGCCAAACCGCCTCATTATTTAGGTAGTTACCCGCTACTACCCTTAAGCAAGATTTCTTCTTTTTTTTCTTCATACGACCAGTTACAATTCTAATCTATCTCTAGTTGATTATTTATGGATACAGAATTCGTAACAAGTGTCACAACTATTTAGGAAGTGTAAATAACGATTACACATAGGTAGTACAGCAGAATACTGATACCTTGTTTAGTGAATGGTATGAGTTTTGAGAAATAACAGTAACCAGAAAATCCATATAGCTGGCAATAATTTTGTAAACTAATATGAGGTCACAATGCCCTCGCGACGCTATGAACGCCTCACCGATTACATCAAGTTAGAAAGTACTGGATATGTATATTCACCTATGACAGGGTTTCTGGGGGTCTTAGAACTCACCTCTTCTCATAGCGTATGAGCGTGACAGGCGCAGAAGGTAGACAGACCATCGGTCGTTCATTCAAGCGGACCAGTTGGAGTTGAGATAATTTCGAAAAGTTTCAGATCTTGTTTGTAGATAACAAAGTATAGGTGGACAAGGACACCATTTGGAAGAAGGAGCGGGTATGACTACTGGACTCGATAGGAAAACTTTCGGAGGGACCTACCTAACATACCGGTATCTGATAAAGCTCAGGAGGAACATGGTTTTCTCATTGAAAACCACAAAAAATAAAAACAGAGGTTTCTAAGGAGCCATTCAAAATAAAACACCGTCACGGGATTAGGTTACCTAGAATTGAGGCATCTGGGGCGTGTCCGTCGGTACAATCAGCCGATATAACGAGGTTGCGTGCGGTGCTCCCCTACTCCTACCCTGAAAGACTATTTCTGGTTTCGACTAGGGAATGCTCCGGCAACGAATGCATCCTTCCTGGTCTAAGTAATACAAATAGATTTTTATAAGAAGAGGAAGGAGGCTAACCCTTCAAAAGCCTGGGATGGGCCGAAAAACGGCGGAAGGAAAGGGCGTACACTGAGGATCGCTCCTTAGACATTGTGTAGCCAGTTAATGTTGATAGTTGGAGAGTCCTTGGGAGCAGGAAATGAAAAATCATGTCTCCAAATTGGTGTTTCGCCCTGACGTTAGTTTGCACAATGGAGATCCAATCGAAGAATACGAACCAGAAGCACCACGGAATCCACCTATACCCAATCCCAATGCGTTTTTAATTTCCCAACAATGCATTAGGATCAATAGAAAATTGTTAACTACCTGAAAACCATCTTATAGAACTCCCCCAATCCATTTTTTTTAATATAAAAATCGCGAGCTTCGTATTTTAAGAAACGTAATTCTATCTGTAAATGCTAACAAAGGTTGCGGCCACCTGAAAGGCATACCAACGTCTGCATTCTCGTAATCAAAACATGATCGTAAAAATCAATTAAATGAGTTAATAGAGAGAATTTACAACATGTTGATTTGAAAATTGGAACATATTTTGAACAAAATGTGGTTTACTTACTCAAGATTTATTAATAATATCTAGAAAGACAAATAATGTTTGAGGATTTACGTTTACGCATAAACAGTTACCATAAACACACGAGCAATATTTGATGTTGAATTTTATCTAGGGTTTAAACCACGTAAACGCTGGAAATTTCATTGAAATCGAATGAAAATTGCGGACGTAAAGTAGCAAGGCCATATGAGCCCCTCTCTAATTTTTTTTTTAAATATGTAGTTTTCACAGAATTTGAGTATTATTTGAACTTATTAGCATTCAAATCTTGGAAAACCAACTAATTTATAGAATTTCGTTCTGCAATACTGAAGAATTTCTAGGACAGATCCGTTTGAACAGAGATATAGGAACTGTGACGGCAATTGTGACTCCAAAACAAGAGAAATATCGCACAGCTGAACGTATCTTAGTAATTGGGAACATCCCAACCTTGAATGATCGAGGAAGAGAACCTGATAGATGTGTAATACACACTATAAAGGTTCAACTTAGCTGAAAGCTGTCGAACTCCTACTACCTTTTATTTATATCGGATTTGGTGATGTGGGCTTGTCCCTTTGTCCAAATCCGTCAAAGAACTTAAGCGAATCATTATGCACAAACGGAAAGCAGCTCCCGTTTCATAATTATGATTCAAACTAAGTTTCAACCACTAATGTTCAGCGAAAACAATTCTTACTTTTTGGGCGGTATATTTATTCATTTTATTTGTTTTTGGGAAATTATTATTCAACTTAGAGCAGATTTACCTTAAATTTTGTTGCGCACACAAATTTGAATCGTTCAAATTCATGACAAACAACATATTCCGAATCCTTTCCACCAGATTAAAATTTGTAGTCAAGCACGTTTTTTTTTTTTTTTTTTTTTTTTTTTTTTTTTTTTTTTTTTTTTTTTTTTTTTTTTTTTTTTTTTAATGCATAATTTTTGGTGAAAGAAATGTTTTATATTTATATCCTTATGAAAAGTTCAGAGATTTTCATATATTTAGGAGTATGAAAAATGTTGAAAACCAGGAATCGTTCCAGAATGTTTCAGAATTGGTTTCTACAGTTAACATAAATGAAAATTTCACTAACAAAGTACCTGTGGCGTAAAATCATATAAAAATACCTCGTAACAAACCGTTTAGTTATCTGCATTTTATCCCTAAACTACTCACCGTCTGTAAAACTATCCACCGACGAAATAAGAGCACTCTACCCATTAACGAAATCACTAAAACTTCATGTACAATTGATACTGAAAGGCAAACCAAGAACGAACAACTCCAAACTAGAAACAGCAAACAAAAGAGTACAGAGTAACTATTGGCTACGCTAAGAATTAGCCTCTCCATTGATCCAGTCAACGGGGCCAGACGGAGGGAAATAATTTATACGAGAATCTATCTAAAGCCCCAGGTATTCCCAGTTTATGGGTCAAAACCGTGGGCGCCTGAAGGGGAAATCATACAACATTCTGGGGTTATTAGTAAGTAACAAAAACATTTTTGGCCTCCGAATCATTTAGAAGGGCTTCTATTTCAAGTCGCAGCGATTGCGACACCGGCTGCTCCCGTCACTTTAAAGAGCCACAAGCTTTCATTAACCGCTTTTCCCCCCGCAGAAAAAGGAAATTTGCGTAAGCCCCACCGGATTTTCGGACGAGGAAAATTGAAAGGCATTTTGTCGGAACGTGAAAAACCTTTGACCTTTGTTCGTATGAGGTTTTTTTTTCTCTCCTGATCTAACGAAGAGTAATGGCGAAGGTGCCGCATTACCGGAGGGACCCAAGGGACCCTAATTGAGCTTGTGCTACATCACATTTCATTAGCCAGCGCATTACACTGTAAGAATTCTGCCTCTCTCGGTGGTCCACTCCTGATATATTTTTCATAGCTCCTCGACATTCTTGATTGCAATTGAACTGCTTCGCGATTTTGTTTCGAGTTTCATTATACGATTATTAGTGAATATACGACCAGAAGCTACATAGTAATAACTCTCCACTTTAGGAAAATGGAATTTCTGAAAATTTTTGTTCACATAATGCTGTTTGGAAAATTCAGAGAAGGATCCTGGAATTACAAATCATTCAAATTAATGACAAAATCTACCAGATCCCCATTTGAAACATCTACTTTGGAGTCACACAATTTTGCGTAATTTTTGTGTTGAACAGTATCATCAAGTTCATGACAGCATTTTGAAGTGATTGCGTGGTTTTCAGAAAAAGATTTCGGCCTACAAAAAAATACACAAAAAATAACCAAAAAATGGACTGAAACACTACCGAATGGAGGGGGTAGTACTGATAAATCGTGAGGTTTTCATTATTTTCGTTCGATTTTCGCGATTCTGGTTTTGTTCAATTAAGAATTCGGTATAGTTTTGGAACATATGTCAGAAATTTCAAATTTTATTATGGAAGGGACTATAGGAGAGATAATTTTAATAATGATGATAAATCTTGATGCTTTTACTATTGTCATTTGATTTCTTAACTGTTTTAGAAACAACACACCCTGTATGTTTAAAATTTACTATTAGTGAGGGTAATTCCGAAAATGTATGGTATTTTCTGCTTTCCCGTCAGTTTTTTCTCCATCCTTTTCTTTTAAATCTTTTAGTTTAGATATGCAAAGCTCCAGGGATTTCAATTTAATGGAGGGGGAAACGAACTGTTTTATTCTCGTTATCCTCAACGGATTCTGGTAATTCTTTCGTTTGACTATTTTACTATTTTGCTGAGAATATTCAATCTCTTTGCGGATTGCGGAACCGTTTTTAGTACATAGAACTTAAACACCTGGAGGTGTCTCGATATATCGTGATATTTTCGACTAATTTGTAAAAGCAGTTCATGCATTAATATAAACGTAATAGAGGGGGGGGGGGGGGGGGCTTGTATCGTATTCGTGTAAGGCTTTGGAAGGGTACAGCCAGTAAAATCATCAATCCATCCATTCTCACCAGAATCATGTACGACCCATTCATAGGGAAGTCCCTGTAATTCCAATAAATTTTCTATGTTGAAAAAAAAAGGTCGTAATCTTATTCTAGAGTTACATACTTCCAACTATCTCTACACACATAGGAATGTACATCTGCATAAAACGTATAGATGATACGAGTTCAGATGGTATCTCAATCCGGCAGAACTTAACAACATATGGGACCCACAGAACAGCTGAGTGTGGTCTGAAACGAACATCACAACTCATTCAAGACGATCATTGCCTCAGAATTAAGATAAAAACTTAGCTCTGCCAGAGTATAAATTAATGCAACATGGAACATGTTTCAGGCAAAGGGAGGCATCTTCGAACTTCAGCATCTTAACTGAAGTATACTGGAGTGATATGTCACGTAAACTAATATGAAAAAACATCATTTTTGGGGTGTAAGCTAGGAGTAGACTTTTCCATTCAAAAGATTAAATTACAAATCGAGAGCTTTTAAATTAGTGGTGATCGATGTTAGTGGAGATCGTAACTATCAGTTATGGATGTACACAAGATAATTTTAATAATACGCAACCACAGTACATCGCAAACATTTGATGAAAGAGAAGATGATAGAGTGAACTAAGACTACAGCAGAGTTTTCTTCAAACTGGGAAGGGAAACGAAAAATATCGGGTCAGAGAAGTGGGCTATGGTACTCGGTGTTGTTCAGTGCAGCGTCAATATTATCTCAAGCAAAGGGAAGGAATAGACCAGTTGATCATTGTCCATTCTAATCAGAATCAGCGCACCCACCACTTGACCTCACCAGGCGGCAAGCTAGGATGAGCAATATGAGATCCTTTCCAAGGGGTGTAATAATCTATTAGCCGGTTTCCAGATGAACAATCAAAGTCGTCCAACAAATGAAAGAACACCTCTTTTCAAAAATGAGTAGCATTTGTTTCAAGAAAGTGGGGAGAGGGTTAAACTTCCATATTGGAATATTTAAAATTGACAAAATGGTGGAAATACTGCAGATATAAGTACTGTTTTGAATAAGTTATTATCCTCAAGAGGAACTGTCATTCATGTAATCGCACTTTATTTTCTATTAAATACGTTGAACGCTCTGTGGATTAAGAAAAACGTACTGCCTACCACGTATCAATTGAAAGAACTGAGGTTTCAGAATCGAACTCTGTGAATTATAGAGCAGTCGACATATATGGGCTATCTACCGAGAAATCCAATAGCAGCAGGGATGTGTGCGGGAGGCCAAGAAAAAAGATTGTTGCCGGAGTTTCAGAAAAAGATTAGGTGAGATTGCGAGAGACCTTTTTTTCCCCACTGAGCGCTAGATATTTTTCCTAAACTTTGAGGAACCTGGAACTTTGAGATGGAGCTAACATGGAATTTTTCATTTCTGAAAGAGGATGAAAAGTGAGGAATGTATAAAATCTATGAGTAGGAGGGTTAGACAAATATAGAGTAAATAAATCAAAGTCTCATTCATCTTGGCATAAGCTGGAAGCTACCACCAAAGAAATTATAAAATAGAATTACATGGTAGGGATGGAGAATCGTACCTATAGTATAAGTAGGTACGCTGGAATAGGGGAAATTATTCAAGATAGGACGAGGTATATTACATACACACAACATTTATCAGCAACTACTTGTGGACTGTCAGTAGGAATAGAATTTAATGAATACTACTGTGTTCTAATACAATTCTTCAACGAATCGAACAGTTCATTGCCTGCAAAACTCTTCGCATACCATAACCTGCCTTAACTCCTTACAGGAAATGTTTCTGGCAACCTCAGCTTTTCAACGCAAGGTCAAGTTCTTCAACAGCTATAGTTAAGGTGTGACCATATTTTGATAAGAAAAAACGGTCTCTCCTACTGTTATTAGGAAACTTCTACAGAAAATGAAGCTATTGCATGCAATGGCACCAAAAATTTTCAAATCGAAATTTTCTAAAAAATTTAAATCCGTTTTGAGGCATTCTGAAACGAATCCTTGAGTTCAACACTTTTTCATATACATATATACGAATATATATATATTCATCATTCCAGACGATAACTCTCAATAGGATTGAGATAATACCTAATGGCAAAAAAAGGCTATCCGAAGGAATTTATAGCCATTTTGAAGGAATGAGGTGCCAAGTACGAAACATTGTCAAGTAAATATTAAAGTACTCGAAAACAAAACTGATTTCCTGTTGAATATGAAAATACTCAAAACTCGACGTTGACAACCCATATATTCCTAAAGAAAAATAAATATCGAGCTATATACATATAATCACTGTAATTCCTTCCAAGTCGCACAGATGGCATCAATGTCGGGTGGAGATATTATACGAAGTTACTATTTCCATGATAGGGGTTTAAAATTATTTACAAATGATTTGGGGTTTCAATTAGGGGTTTTAATTTGACGTGGGACCTTGGGGTTTCAATTAGGATCTTCAAAAAACTGAAATCCTCTTCAACAATCAAATAAATCCAGCAAAAGCGAAACTAAGAAGCACCCCGTACAACCAATAAAATTCATATCCACGATTCAACAACTAGTAAGCCTTGAGCAAATGTTCGCCCCGACGAACAAATCTCCAACCGGGTGTCCTCCGTTCTGCTTTCGCGCCGCATTAATCAAATTTCAAATTAAACATGGTCGAGGTCGGAATAAGGGTACAGACAGGGTGGGGAGTAGGGGAGGGTGTTTGATACCCTAATAAAAGGGTATCCGGGGACGCCGACCCTTAGCTAATATTGATGAAAGGACAACCGTCGTTAAAAGGACGAACTAACAACTTGGGAGAAACTCCTCTTGCTGGGAACTCCGGGAAATTTTTATCCCGTTCCACCACGGTACCAATCGAAAAATATCGCAGAATATATCCGTTGACTAAAATCATCGTTCAAATACATTATTCGAATTTGACTGGGGTTGTCACCCTGCAGCATGTATTATAATTATAGCCCTGGTCACTTTTGGTTTATTATTGACCCTCTACACATTAAGATGAACCTTTGTTATTGACCAAGAAAAACAATTACCCACTATAAATTTGTCTGTTAATGTTTCAAGATGTATCACATTATCTAGTCGTGGATGTGCTTAAAATCTAACTAACACATTAAGGGATAACACAATTTTAAAATCCTTTATCCTACAAACTTACAGAATACAAGGGTAGTTTTTCGCTTGGTTTTGGTAGATTTACTTCGTCGAAACGAATGAGACAACTTTAGACAGTGAGCTTTAATTTTCAACACGGTGTTAAAGAACGTATAACAATATATAACAGTACAATTATCTCAAAATAAAGGTGAAATAATTTTGTAGAGCGTATAATATGCTATGCTTTACCCATGACGAACGGCCCAAAGTCGTTGCAAAATCGTGTTGGGGTATTTACCTACGTCACGAAAACCAATGACGAAAAAACATTTTGGACTAGGAAACATATATACGAAGAAAAACATCGGTTTTCAGATCTTGATGGCAAGCGGGGAAGATAATTGGCAGGCCTTCGAAGAGTTCGATAAGAGGACTTTAGGATAAAATAGATTTTTACCTCATTTCCCACTACTAGCAGCTTTGCAACACTGTTCTAGAAACAATGTAGGGGCTAAAGTGGATAAACTCGTGTGATTAAATAGATATGGGTGACTGACTACACTTCAATTCGCATTCGATATATAAACCGGGTAGACGAACATAAGTGAGTGATGAGAACCAAGCTAGCGGATGGCAATCGCATTTTTTCGTAACAAGAACTTGTAACTTCTCCTTCTCGTCGTAACTTTTCCTAAACTTAGGCCGGTATCTAGGGGCTACATAACACACAAAAATTACATCCTGGGATCAAATAAACAAATCAACAGAGAAGGCAGCAAAGAAAACCAATGCTGTTAATCACCTCATAAGCAAAATAAATGGGCGTGAACGTGATGACTGTCGTACAATCCATATTCCTATGCGGAGCTGGGTATAGGTAGATGCTCTAAGCTGCATAACGGCTGTAAAACGAAAACGAATTTTTGATAAAAGGGCAAAAGATCTCGTAGAGTCAAAAAAAGGGAGAGAATGTACTTTGGCAATATGACAGAAAATGTGGACTGAAGAGCAAAGAGGGAGATGAACAGCACGTTTGATACCCCAAAATCCAGATACTTACAACGAGATAACATGGAGAAGTAACTTTTTCCTAACACAGTTCCACTCAGGGCAAGGACTAGCTATTTTACACTATCTGCATAAAATGGGTAAACAGACGGCACAACATGTCCAAACTGCCAGGAAGTAGACGATGATGTGCTCCGCACTTTCTTCGTGTGCAGCGATGAGCTACCGAAAGAAGAAGGTTGCAGGATGCTCAGAAAGTTCCACCTCAAGACGTGAAACCGCAGGTGGTGGTAGCCAAAATTTATGAACGAAAGGAAAATTGGATTTCTATAACTGTCTGTGTTGAAGAAATCGTTCTGAAAAAGATCATCCAGCACCGAGAAAGACAGAGGAGAGAGCATATGGACTTACAGGATTAAAGAAATCTCTCAAGGACTCGGCCTGAAGTAATAAAATAAACAGCTCCATGGTGAGTTGTAACGTAGGAAAATGAAGGTGAGTTTTAGTGGCGCTTGAATCCCGAATAACCCGGACTGCGGTCCCTTATTAATAGTACCTTATGAGACTCGAGTACCACCATAGGATCTTGAAGAGTTCCTCACTTACCTACAGCATAGAAGGAAAAAAAAAATAATAATACTTAGGCTTTACCCAAGCTCAAACGAGTGGAGTAAAAAATATCTCTAAAATATAAATATAACCGACTGAAATTGAAAAAAATTAAAGAGAAATATCAAGCAAAATATTAGGTACCAGATTACTCTAAAATTACTATTTAGGTACCAGATTACTCTAAAAGTACTATTTTTGAATAGCCGAGGATACCTGCATATGCCTTGGTTACATTATTAATGCAGAATTGAATAGGCACCTTGATCTTCCCGAATTCATCAACTTTGGTTACTGGAGTGCGTTTTATCTATTATATGCTCCCTCAAGTCAACGAAGACCCCTCTCACCATCAACCCATCCTTGCGGGTCCCCTTATTTGCTTTGAGGGCTCCCAAGCTTCACAAGGACAATAGTCGATCCGTTCTGCTTTGTTTAACACCCTGACGTCGCTACCTTATCTTCTAATGACGGTAACTTGTCTCTATGGACATCTCTTGCTATCCCTCACAGCCCTAGTGTACCTACTTACAGGAACAGTAATTGGGACAAAACAAACCTTCAATACCGAAAATACGTCTCAGAGCTTTGAGTAAAGGAGTGGGTGAATTATTACATTGCAAGCCTCGTTAACTCTACAAGCTCCCAATTACAGGGTCATTAGAGTCATCCTTGTTGAAGGAAGTACCTGCCTATCAAGAAGTTTGAAGGGATCATATAAATTCATAAATAATTCCTGGAAGTTGTATACGCTAAAATCTCGGAAACACGTCTCTCTTAATTCAAAGATAGCTTTGCTAGTCCAAATTCTATGCGATCTCTGAATGCAGGATAATGAGGAATATCTTTGATCTGAAATAATTGCTATTTTCGAATCAATGCAGATTTTATCCTGAGAAATTTGACACGATCCGCACTTTTCTAAGATGAACGGTATATACCTATATATATATATATATAATATATATATATATATATATATATATATATATATATATAATGATTTTTCAAAGTTTCGACAAAAGATGACGTCCTAGTGTGAGGGGGTCGTGGCCCATGACGAGGCTAGGTATGCGATGACGTAGCTTCTTGAAAAATCTTTGAAAAATCAAAGAAAGAAAACTATTTTTAAAACCCTAGTCCAAAACCAAAACACCAATAGTGCGGTTGGTGTCTGTATTCTTAGTATATCGGCGTCCGGTTTTAAACGAAAGTATAGCTGAAAGAAAGATTGCAACGAGCTAAAATGAGCGTTTACTAAGTAGTATGACTAAAATTGTCAAACTATAGATTCGAAAATTTGTATTTCAAGATCGGCAGTGCAAGCTATATCTACCGTACTAGACGCAAAAAACTCGGACCTTCTGGCCTCGCAAGGGGGCTCCGCCCCCGTTGATCCTACGGTTGCTAGTTACTTAGAGTTGTCGGCTTAAATTACTGAAAACATGCACATGCTTTAGCCATCTGGCTAAGCGCTGGTTTTCTCAGTGTTTATTTCCAGAGTGTTGATGCTTTGGTATAAATCCAAGAATTACTAAGCAATTACAGTTGATACTATTATTACATCACTAGGCTACCATCAGGCACATACAATGATTATTTTAGGGAGAAAAACAAGACATAAATTGCCATTATGTTTACGAAGCATTATTAGCTAATAACTTGCCGCTATAAATCAGCTTCCTTTGACACAACGGCGGCTTAGGAATAATGACATTTTGTGATAAATTGAGAGGTTTCCAACAAGTGGCGAACGATTATAGTGGAACGATAAGTAAGGGAGTTACACTTCCCTAACAACGGAACGGTTGTACGTGGAAATCAATAGAAAACTCCGCGCTTCTTTTGTGTTATATTTGCGTAACGCTTTTTCCTGTGGTTTTCGGAGCGGGGACCCATAGCTACAGCATGTACATGCTAAAAATCTGGTAGAGAAACTGTTTAGATCATCAAGAAAATAATCCCCCAGCCTTCGAACTCCCGAAATTACTCCTCCTTTCTCTTAACAGAAAAATGGAAATTTACGAAAGAAAGTGATGAATTCCTCTCGAACGAGATTCTATCGGAATCGGTTGAATAGGGAAAGGTGTGGGAAGATTATATGAGATACGCGAGTAGTTACATTTGGCTGAGATTACGCCGAACTATGCGGTGCGCTACATCGTACTGATGACGAAGAAAGAGAATTGTACGACGAGAGCTGACTCGGAAAAGCAGCGAGGTTTACTAACATGGACTGGTGCACGTAGATCCGACAATATAAATCTCCTGAAGTTTTTTAAATATTTGGAAAATAGTCACGTGGATAATTGAGCGTCACTATGAGTATATCTTAACTATTCAGTCTGTATCCCAAATTGAAAGCAATTATTGTGTAGACACGCATTGCAACAGGTGTGCAATCGAAGACACGCACATTTTCTTGCTAAACACACCGCTACATTGTGTTTATATACTTTTAGGTTTATTATTTTCAATAATGAACCTTTGTAACTGACCAAGAACCCCCCCTTCAAAATTTGATGTTTCATGTTTCTAGATGCATAGAATACAAAAATCAAATCAAATAAAAAAAGTCCGTCTGTAGGGTAAGGGAGGTTAAGTGTACGCACTTAGTGAATTTTCGGCTATATATGACTAAGTATGAGGTATATGAAACTCAAAATTTCACACAATATGCTTTAATTAGCGTAAAACAAAAGTACAAAGTCTTGTACAGTTATATAGAAGTATATCTAAGTAAAAAATTATTTTGAAAAAAATGTCATTTGCGTACTCTTGGCCTCCTGGGAGGGTAAGAGTACGCGGATGATGGGCTAAGAGTACGCACTAGCAGTGATCACACACAAATGGCCCGCTGCCTTCATAAGCAGAGCAAGTCTCGTGCCACCACGCTTTGCAGATTCCACACTGGATCCAGTCCTCAACAAAAGATTCTCCGCATCCACCGCAAACGGTGATGTCTTCTTGAGAAGTGCTCTCTTCAGAAGTTCCAGGTTGTGCCGAACTTGAGCATGGTTGATCAAGGCGTAGGATCATTTTGGGAATGTCGTCTAAAGGTTCTTTTTTGATAATTTTCTTCTGCTTGATAGGTGTATTTTTCTCAACTTTTATGTTAACTCCCTTTCTCTTTAGGCCTGCAGCTTTATTTTTAACCTTTTCTGTTTGAAATTCTGTAAGAAGTGTTTTCTTTACAAGCTTGTTTGCCTTAATTCTTTCAATTTTTGCGGATTTGGCTTTCTCTTTCTCTAGTTTGACCTTTTCCTTGGTTTCTAACTTATCTTTAAAAGGTGAAGAAGTAATTATTTCTGATTTTTGTGATGGACGTTTGCCTTTCTGATCTGGCATGACTTCTCGTTTTGGCAAAGGAAGTAACAAATGAATGGGCATTTTTATATTCGGACTTTGAATCGGGCCTTTGATTTGCCGTCTCTCAGGTTCAAGTTCAGGTGGGTCTGGAAACTGCTGTCCCTCAGGTAGAAGATCAGTTGTGGCTGCAACTTGCTGTCCCTCAGGTAGAAGATCAGTTGTGGCTGCAACTTGCTGTCCCTCAGGTAGAAGATCAGTTGTGGCTGCAACTTGCTGTCCATCAGGTACAAGATCAGTTGTGGCTGCAACTTGCTGTCTCTCAGGTGGATCGATATCCAGTGGTAGGGCTAAGTCGTTGTCTCGATCACCGGCATCATTAGGTTGGTCTTGGAGGTTTGCTCTTTGGCCTTGAGGTTGTTCAGTGACAAGGGATGGGGCAAAAAGCTCATCATCAATGATGTCTGGGTTAAAGGGTTCGATACCAGTAACTTTAAATCCCTTTTCAGCTAGCCTTATCTTGGCTGTTGCTGAATAAGCTTCTTTGAAAATGCCAGCTACATCTCTCAACTTTATCACTTCGCCAGGATGTTGGACAAGCCATTTTTCAGCTTCAGTTGAAAAAGCTGATTTGAGTGGGCCAAAGAAACACTTATCGAGAGGTTGGATGATGTGGCTTGCATGAGGTGGCAGAGTCAAAAATGTGATATTGTTCTCTCGGCAGTACAAAATCGCCGGGAGAGAACAGTGCGTACTGTGATTGTCTGCGATGAGTAAAACAGGGTCATCAGCAGATGGTTTTGTATGCTGCACAAAATGTTTTAGCCAATCAAGAAATAGATCTGAGTTCATGTATCCAGTGTCCGTCACAAGTCTCAAAGTTCCAGGAGGAGCATCTTTGAAAAGAGCTGGATTCATTCTTTTTCTAGGGAAAATTAATGCTGGAGGCACAAAAACACCAGTTGCACTCATGCAGCACATTGCTGTGACTGTTATTCCCCGTTCAGCACTTGCAATTTTGCATACTGTTTTTTTACCTTTTGGGGTCAACACTTTCGGAGTCCTACTGGGAACAGTCGACAACCCTGTCTCGTCAGCATTAAATTTCCTGTGAGCAGGAAACTTTTTTTCAATGCAACATTCTTTCAAATTATCAAAAAACCTATTAACCTGAACTCTATTAAAACCCACTGCCCTGGCCATACTACAATTCTCAGGTGCCCTTACAGAGAGGTTGTTTCTCTTACAAAACGATTTTAGCCAATCTTTGCCAGCCATCTTTTTTTCATGATTGAACCGTTCAGAAACACCGTTCATTTCAGCGTAGTCAAAGGCAACTTTCATTACGTGTTTCCTAGTTAATCCATAAAATCTAGAGTCAAGGTTCCTGCAATGCTGAGCTAGCTCACGTTCCATCTCATCAGTCAAGGCCTTTTTGTATCTCCCAAGTGACTCTGCTACTGTGCCCTGCAACAAGCACAGTCGGTGCTATAGATATTAACTAGTGCCCTGTACAGATGTCACAAAAGTGATACAATCCACATAGGGCCTACTACTGAAAACGACAGGGTACCGCGAACAGGGGCCTCCGAAAAAATCCTAAACTGGGCCTATCTAGCGATGTTCACATACTTTCAGATTGTAGCACTTTTATAACGTCTAGTACAGTAGTTTATAAATAAAAATTGCATAGACTTAGGCTGAGAAAAAATAGCCAATAACTTACAGTTTTCAGTCTTTTTCGCAAAGTGCACTCGTTGATCCCCAACTCTCGGGCTACTTCCCTCTTGCTCTTCCCAGCTTCTAGTTTTCGCTTCGCTTCTTCCAACGTCTCAGCTGTTAGAAGTACTCTGTCGGTTTTTCTTTTGTACGGACCCATTTCAAAGAGAACAATGGATCTGAAAAAAGAACAAGAAAATTAACACTTTTAAAGCTAAATAATGAAATCTTTTAGTTTTTAATCACCCACTGAACTTTGACATGAAAAAAGAGCAGTTTAAATGTTTGTTATTGGTATTACTTACAAATAAATACTGAAAAAGGTTAATATTTTAAATAAAAGTAGGATACACAATGTTTTTTAATGTGATAGTAATTTAAATGTTTTGTAATGGAACAATTACTAGCAGGGAGGATAAGAGTACGCAGTGCGGTTAAGAGTACGCAGTGCTGCGTACACTTTGCCTCCCAGTACGCCGTCTTTCTCCGAAACTACTGGACCAAACTTTATGAAATTTGGCTCAAAAATCATTTATCGGCCGAGGATGTGTCAGAATTTTCCTTTGCGACATCTAGTTGTCTGTGATTTTCCACAAACAAAGACTTTTTTGGATTAATCTATTTTTTAATCTGAGAGTTTGGTTTATTAAATTGTTGAGCTTTAAAGCAGAACTAAATTCAATAGAAACAGGTAAATTATCCAAAACTCGATCGATTTTGTATAATGCTTAAACCATGTCCACAGCACATTTGAAGGAGTTGAAAACTTCGAAATTAAGAGAACATTTTCTATGGGGCTGCATGGGCATACCACGTGTCAGACCATGTGCTAGGGAGCCCAGACGAATAAAACGCACCGAAGTTCAACGGTGTTATACCTCGGCTAATGACGAGGTAGTAAAAACACCCTCGTACGGCTTGAGCTCACCGCCTTCCATGCAGGCAGACTAAACACAAGCTATTACCCGGCGTAAAACTTCCTTAGCGGGCAATATTGGCTTATTAGGACAATGTGCGAGCCGACCTTGAACTTGGTAACTTTGGGTATTTCACGGCTAATATTTTTTTTTTTTTTTTTCTTACTATTTAAGCAAGTTAGCAACAAGAGTACATGTATACGTACCTGCAAGGGGCTTGGGTTCATACATAATTTTGAGCATGTATAGGACATCCACGATTCCGAGGACCTGCGAAGAAGTTTTTGTTGTCCCAAATAAACCATACTTCTAATGGATGTCACGAACCTGATAGAATAACCTACTTGTGTTTTGGCATTCCATCTTCTATAACATTTCTGAACTTTCGTCTAATAGGCAAAAGGGGACCATTCAAAACAACTAGAATATGTTAATATTGAGTAGCGATAATGATATAACAATATAAAAGTGAACTTTCAATAGGAAGAAATATAATGTTTTTATTACGTTCTCAAGGATCAAGAAGTTACGTGAATCTTGATTACATCAATACCCACCCCGGCTCAACGAGCAAAAGTTATAAACTGCACCAAGTTGTCAGCAGCTCGTCTAGAGTGCAAAGGTATTACTGGTGGTGGAGTGGTTTAAGGTTACCGGCGGAAAGGATATAAAAATAAAGTTGGAATTGAGCACTCGTAAACGTATGAGCCATGAGGGCACTACCCCAACCAGCGGGAACAAAGGAGAAGTACTTTTTTCCAATCTACCCAGCAGTGAAAAGAGGGGTTCCATAAAATGCAAACTATTTTAACCGGGTTCATCTGGAGGAAGGAATCTAACCAAAAGCGCATGTTTCCACTTACTGACACAAAGTGATAGGCATTTCAAAAGGAAGGAACGTACTCGTATTAGTACACGTTAATTACAATTGAGGAGCTGACATGGGAATACACTAAAGTCCAAAAATCAGATTTAACAAGAACTCCCTCTGAACTCCTATAAGATTTGTTGGACATAATCTCTTCTCCAAGCAAAGGTGTCAGGACTTGGTCACGGTGCGATCTAATATTGACGGGAGGATATAAGGCTTTTCCCACACCGTTGGCGTGATTGTTTACTTGCATTTCGACGGAAAAAACTTTTTTGTGGATTTTTGGACTTAAGTGCATTCCCATGTCAGCTCATCAATTAGTCTAGTTTGTGATTAAAAATGAACTTCATTTATAACCATTTGCACTTTTTTGAGATGTATCTGTTTTATAAATTTGATTTGATTTTCTGAGATGACTAGTTACATATTGATCATGTTTTCAATAATTTTAAGAGTAACAGTAGGTACCTCTTATATGTTGAACAATTCCAACCTGAAGCTTAGGAAATATCCAAAAGTTAGTAAAGAATGCTCAATAAATTCATATCAATACTCATATCAACATAACTGAAAAACAAAAAGAAGTATAGGTAATAAATAAAACTCAACTCCCGACCTTTGTTCAATAATCACCGATTTCATTAAATTATTCAGGACTCCTCCTTCAGTTGGTTCTAATATTTAGAACACCAAACTAGTCTGATTAATTCCATCTACTACAGCGATCCGGGTGATGGCATGCGATTCTTGGAAATGGGAATGTATCAATAACAAATAAAGATAAATTACTATTCAAATTTCGAAAATTTTCTGGGTCCCTTTTTTTTAAAAATATTTCAACTCTTTGTTACCTCTTAGGTATGATCAAAATTGATGCCGAAATTTCAGGACCAAATGAAGCCCTTGAGTGATTTTGTCCCAGTTTCATAAATTTGGTCCAGTATAGGTTAGGAGAAAAGCGTCGGACGGAGTATGGAAGAATTTGATGACGAAGCACTCAAGATTAGACTCATCACATTTAGACTTAAGCCATGTGTTGTAACAACTTTGTAGCTATAATAATTTATTACAATAATAATCTCCTAAGCACGTTGTTAGGGATATATTTGATGAACGTTTACTATAAGAGTTCTTGTTTGAGCTTGATGGTATACCGAAGGTTAAATGGCATTACTAGTAATTGCAGGGCATATTTGAATACACGTCACTAGTTCTATTGAATTTATTAGTCCTTCAAGAGGATATTCAGGAAGAATTTCATTCTGGGATACAGTCAAGGGAGCCTGGGGCAAAAGCTGTCAATTTAGCACCGGTGTAGGCCTGACGGGAACACGAGATATAATCATTAGCCGCCCGATCTATTAGCGCGTTCGCCCCTTCACTTCGATAGGCGTGCAATATTTGAACAGTCATTTTATAACGCAGTAGGTAACTAAATTTCAAACTCGCCCTAGAAGAACGTCATAACTCGAAAAATGTTATTTCTGAATTGCCATGCTAATCTGAGAACTATAGCAATCGCCGTAATATAAGTAGGTAGTAATCCTCCTGCAATGTAAGTAGGTACATGTAATGCAAGTAATGTAGGTACTTATCACCCTGCAATGTTAGCCGTAAAAAATTCAAAACGCAGAAATGCAACTTAACTCCAGGTTGGATACAGAAAACAATATACGACAACAGATCAAAATGGTCGAAAAGGAAATCTAGGAGTCCTTTTGACAAAAAGAAAAGTGCCAAATAATGCTATATCCCTTTCCTCCAAAACTGAAGCAGATTTCCAACTAGCTGACGCTTTCACTGGGAAGCGCGGTACCAAGAGACCTTCAGCCGTGGTCCTGGATTACGAGTGTGGTTAACCAAAATATCAATATCTACTTATTCGACGAACTATATGTACGAGTATTTGCTGGCGAATATTTTTCGCCAATTGGATCAGAAATTTTAGGTATTATTCTTAAACCCACCGCAAGGCAACACCAACAGTTCGACAACGAAATTCGGTCTGCTATCAAGATATGCTTCTGCAAAAACTCATTTTCAGCTTTTTCAGGCCACATTAATTGGCTGATTTGAAAAATATATAGTATTTAGATAGTACTTTTTCATTTAATAGACAAATAGACTGTACGGTGTTTTCCTTAAATCGATCAGAAGGTGTGGATTTCGCAGATCAGTCCGGACATGAAAGGCCAGCCAATATTCAACCAAGTCAGCTCCTTCCTTATAGAAGAGTGAATAGCTGCCAATTAACTCACAGACCACACCAGAACAACAGATCAATTAACCAGGCCACAAAACAGACCAATTAACAGATTGGCCTTACAAATGTAATTCTGGTTGTATATACTCGTATCTCTCTAAAAACCAGTGAAATGGTGTAGCAGCACACATTCTAATTCACATTTCTCTTGTTTTTAGATAATCAGGCCAATTTTTTATAATTAACTGAACAACGATAGCTATAAAATATTTATGGCGATGGTATCTTTTTAAAGGCAGCTTTGAGGCTCTTTAAAACATATACATGCAATCTAACAAACGTATAATTTTCTTTTTTCCACAAACTCCAATACTGCAAACGAATGGTTTACTAAGTGACGTTCTTGATTCATTTTGCCTGATTGCAAGAGATGGTTTGTACATCGAAATGAAACAAAACGTGAATAAAACGACGAACCGGCCAAAACAAATCACGATATAAAAATAACTATATTAAATTCTGATTGCTTCGGATTGAGAAATGAGACTGGATCAATCCATCCCACTGCGAATCGTTTTACGAGCTCCAACTCAAATAATCACAGGAAATCGTGTATTCCCGGATAGATGAACCAGGCTATCTAAATACTGATGAGTCTACGACGGTGATTCAACATAAATTGAAAGCCCACTTCCATCAGAGCCCAGCGCTTGTAGCCAGAGATTGGTAATCTCACCCCGGCAGGAATGGATATACCAGCAAATACTGAACGAACATTGAAATTCGAAATTTGATTTTAATTCTGCCAACGAATAGAATCTTTCTAGTGTGCTGGGGTACAACAACTGTTGGTTCACGGGTTTTATTAACGCTTAAATATCAAAGCCCCATTCGATAAACCGATTTTGTTGTGGTAAGATGTAATTTTACTACTTTTAAGGCCCTTTTATTAAAGATTGGCACGTGGGGAGAATAATATCTACCTACCTACCACAAAATTTAATTGAACTAGGTATTTTATTTTTGTCTAATAATATAATACCTATTTGTTATCTGCAAGTTTTCACTAAATTTCGATTACATAGCTGCAGAGTTTTCATGCAGTTGAAACATAATGAGCGTCACCCAAGTATTTATTATGTATTTTTGAATGAAAACAGATTCAATTTTAACAATTCTAAGAAGTTTGACACCATCCGCACTCTCCTGCGATTAGTAGTTTTCTTTCTATTTCTAAAAATTTGCTGCACTGGTGACGACAAACTGGCAGGGGGGTCCCGCCCAGGCGGGAGGAGTGCTATAACGTCACTAGTGTGTGGAACTGAAAAATTATGGAAAGATAACTCCTCATAGTATAGAGTAAGGTTGACGCCAAAATTCTTAGGACGGAATCTTCCACACCCATAAGTAATGCTCATTGAGATATTGATACCGTGGCTATTTTAACAATTGATCAAACTCAAGTTTCAGTTTTCAACTTTCATGTATAGTACATAATACAGTATTGAACATGTCCACTACCACATTTATATACCATTTTATGTTCTAATGTGTATTAAGCAAGTGTCTGGTTTGTGTTTACTATACATAAACTCATACATGCATATAAGTGTACTTGTCATAGTGTACCAGTAACGCAATCATAATCATAATAACCCCAAATTACTATTTCCCTATTGTTGGCGAACGAACAACAGGGAATCTAATTTCTGGCCCGAAGATTAGAACCAACTTATATCTTCACTTAAGAGTCTATGTTTCTTAACAGCCTAATAAATGTGATGAGTAATCTTATTAAATAATAATGATAGTGTAGTTTACATTGAAAAGCTTCGTAAAAAATTAAACAATAAAGTTTTACAGAACTGGTAGAAACTTTGCGGTGATTCCCACGAAATCCCGAACTATCAAAAAAGTGATCAGTGAAAGTGATTCGATGTATTAACCGAAATCCAAAGGAGCACACAATCAATTAGTAGAGTTTAAAGAGGAAGTGGAGAGATTAGATTTGTAAAAAACTGAAGCCTAATCAATTTTTCATAAGGCAGAAAATTGTACTCTAGGACGTCTATAATTTTACTTACACTAGTAATTGTTTACTTTCCAAGTTATGAATCCCGAACCATTTTAAACGGGTGTATTCATTTAAGTGGACAGGTAATTGAAAACGGTAGTTAATGGGACAGTACTCTTTTAATTTCTTACGCGCAGTTACCTAGTTATGGTTATGAGATGGTTGATGACAAGTAATGAGATATAATGAAAAGTACGTACGCCTGATTCCCCAGTCCATCATGCCGAGTGCCGGTAGGTGCTTCCCTCGGGAGCTTCAAGGGAGATTTGCCTCTCTGAGGACTGCCGCGCTTCGTTTACCAGTCTGGCCAACCCAAGCCCGCCGCGCTACCGACCATGCCCTACCTCAAATCGATAAACTTCACGGAATCATGGACTTTGGAGTGTCGGAATTTCAAAAAATATAATAATACTTCGATTGAGCAGAGATTACAACAATAAAAAATATGTATGATGCTGATGGACGCGAAGTCACGAAGGGCTAACGCCGGTTGCAAAGACGAGAATCGATTGAAGGTGAGTCAAGATCACTGAAGAGGGCACGAGGGAAGGAGTTTGATACTTCACTACCTACAAGGAGAAAGGAGGTGGTAGAATAACTTCCTTGTGGCACCCAAATAACCCCCCCCCCCCCCACCACAAAACTGTAGCGAACTTATGTATACACAATACAAGACAGCAGGGCAGTTTATTTATAGCTTCGCACTTTGAATTAAAGCTTTCACTAAATGAATTAAACTTTTCGCCCAATGAGTTAAACTTTATTCGCTAATTTGAATAAAACTAGACGCAATTTGATGTAAAATTTTTCGCAATTTGAATAAGACCTTTCGTAGTTTGAATTAAATTTTACGCACTTTGAATTAAACATTTCGCAATTAGGAATTGCTCAGACCAGACGAAACGTACTAATATGAGAAGACTGACATTCGTTTTAAAACTACTGAAGGGCTCAGGCATGAGATTATATTTAGGTAAGTATTAAATGAAACTTAATGGAAAAAAATGAAATTTGAATTAGACTTTTTGTAGCTGTAACTTTATGCAATTTGAATTAGACCAGTCGCCAAATGAATTAAACTTTGAATGGAACTTTCACAATAAATTTGAATCGGAACTTTCGTAATTTGAATTGAACTATACGCAATTTGAAGTAAACCTTTCGTACTTGGAATTAAACTATAGGTACTCACCTTTAATTAAACCTTTCGCAATTAGGAATTTCCAAGATCTGATGAAAAGTGGTAACGCGAGAAGACTGAATAAATTGAAAAACATTTTAAAACTACTGGACTAGGATTCTATAAATGTTTTAAATAAAACTCACTAAAAATAAATTAATTAATTGATTAAAAAAAAAAAAAGAAAATGAATCAGACTATGTAAATTGAATTAAACTTCACGCACTTTGACGTCGAATTAAACCTTTCGCAATTTTGAATAAGACATTTCGCCAAATGAATTAAACTTAACGCACTTTGAATTAAACCTTTCACAGTTTGAATCAAACTATACGCAATTCGAATTAAACCTAAATTTTTCTAACTACTTTTTTTTTTAAAGAGGGAAGAACCCTGACCTATCTTTGTGCTCGGCATAGAATTCCATCACCGTCTTATATATCTAGGATAAGTTCTAAAAAGTTCAGTTTCAGAGTTTAAATTAGTTTTTCTTGTGACTGTCCGTTTCATGATCCCATTTTTATTCTTAATTCAAATTGCTGATAGTTTATTAATTCAAATCGCGAGAGGTTTAATTCAATTTGCTAAATCTTTTACTGAAACAGCAAATGTGATTTACTCTGTTCATCAACGAACAATAGGAATCTAATACAAAGGAGAGTAATAAATGAAAATTATGGAAATACTACATTCATACGTAATGTTTGATAGCAATAATGTGGACATTGCTTAAGTTTCATAAATCCTCATGCCAAGATATTATAACAAATAGAACTATTACAATGCACCGATTGTTTGGTCTTGGAACATTGCTTCAGCGACTGACATGCCCATCAATAAATAGAAACTCCCGTCAAACAACGAATTACCGGAACTACCAAGGAATATAAAGTTTCACAATGATTTTACATTTCTAATTAAATCCAAACACAGTAATGAATTTCACTCGAAATTTATAACACCGTGTAAATTTACATTAGGTTAAATCAGGTCAACTCATTAGTTACTTATCTGTAACTGAACATCTTAGTCCAAACAAATATTTTATAAGGACTCTTTATACTTGAGCACCATAAAATATTGCTAGTCTTATGGTCAACGTTTTATTTTAAGCTAATACATATACATAACTGCCAACTGAAAATAAGTGAGTGAAAAACATAAGCTGCGGCATAAATGACATTCTTGTAAAGTAGATCAGCACAGTTAAAACCTAAATTTCTAAGGAATAATACCTATTCAGCAACATCCACTTGATAGTTACCAACTCAATAATACTTTCCATTTCCAAAATGAAACAGAAATTCTGGTTGTAAATGAACGATAGAGCACACTCTGCTAGAAATTATACAGCTTAAGGCTACCTTACCCTAAATTTCATGTCGTTTCATCCTCATATTATGAACGAATTCATCAAGAGTGTTAGTGAAGGGTATAACTACCGTCAATCCTGTTATAAGAACCGGGAGGGCAGCTTGTTGACTTGCCTTGGAAACAAACTGTTTGAAATGAATTGTTTGTTAGTTTTTCCCTAAATAACTCCATCGAACAACGAACAGGGTTAGGTGCTCTAAAACCTCTTGACATAAAGATTATTCTCGACTTGAATTCGAAGGTTGAAATTGAACTGCCACTCGTGTAAACGACGGATCAGTTATAAAAGTTCCTTAGGTTTCAGCTAGATTTATAAATTTATTTTCTTGTACCATCCAAACCAGACGAACCATTGAAAACCCATCTGCACCATTGTATAGGTAGGTACCTAATGTTAAGCAGAAAAAACGTGGAAGACCAAGGAAAGTTGGTAAGCCTCTACGAGTGTTAATTGTACCTTTGTTATTTATTTAGCTGTGAATTAATCCATGTATTCGCTTACTATATCTTTTTTTCTCGATTCATGTTTAAAAAAAGGGGGAAGCAACGAGATGTGAACAAATTGGTTGCTAGGAAACAGCATGAAATGTCTGTTATAGATGTCTTCATAAAGTCAGATCTTCTACATCTAAAGGACTTGCCACTTATCGTTGACTCTCCTCCTACAATAGCGCCACTTTTTGAGACTTGAATACCTACACATTTATAGGTAAGATTTCACTTACACTCAAGTCTAGGACAGAGTTACACAACGAAAAGTTACCTACTTATTATCTTTACCCATTATGACATTCTCCCGAAAGATATTTTGAAAATGATCAATTATGGCTAATCTAGAGAAACCTGCCCGACAGTTGATATGTTAACGTAGCTAGATTATCAAAATACCTAGCTTTATGCTTAAGGCTGCTATGATTTTATCAGGCAAGCCTTTTATGGTTAAAAAGTAGATCATAAAGATAAAACTGGTGACAAACTTTTTATAAGACCATTAAAACATTAGCCATTACCACCAACTACCAACCAATAAACATATTACCGTTTGCACATCTACGTACCTAATGTAAAAAAATAAAATAAATAAATAAATAATATTAATAATAATAATAATAACAGTGAATAAAAAATAAAAAATAAAAATCCAGTTAGGCAGCATGAACATATGCACGACATTTCGTAATTTTTGTTGTATTCTATTGTCAAGTCAAATTGTTTTAAGATTTCAGCACTTTGTATGGACAGAAATGGTTAGCTAAATTCATGAGAAGGAAGCTAAAATAACACATTACCAAAGAGAAAACAATATCCATCAAGGCATTTTTATTATTCTGGTTACCGTAGATTTCATTCATAGTAACAACCCACATAATAGAGACAATTATTATTTCATTCAATCAGTTGTTAGGCCCACTTTTTTATAACTAACACGTCCGTTGATATTGAGAACTGTGAGGCGAGTTTTTACTCACAATGAACGCATGACAAGGAGAAATTCATTACCAGCCCTAATACTAATACCCTCCCCAAGCGCAGGTGCATCACAAACTTACCAAGTTCCATCGTTTTGATGATATTACCAAGAATCCAACAGAAAATGTAGGGAAAAGTACCAACCTTTAAAGGTCAACGGTAAAGCGATTCCAAAGAGAAAAGATGGGCTCGGAAACGCGGAATCGGCTCAAGGAAAAACCAATTTGAGAGTAAATACTCACATTTCTATGTCTGAAAGGTTTCTAGAAAGTGGTTTGAACAACTCTCATTCATCGGTTTCTACTCCCGGGTTTCATAAAGTCTTGGGTGGTTTTCTAAGTCATTCGAAGAAGTAGCGGAGGCAAACAGTCGGAGTGATCGAAGCTACGGAATCCACAAGAGACTGAATAAGAATAATCACGTTAAAACCTCTTTTTATCCTGAATGTTACGACGATAAAACGCGTATATACAAATCCAACCATTTTAATCAACTGGAAAAATTGTGTTATGTTAATGCTGTTTTTTCTGTACCTCATACTGCTACTAACTACCTCTTGAATAGCCCCATAATAAGAATGCAGAGAAATTTCAATAATTTGGCTTCCGTCATGGACGATTTTGACTTGCTTTCCTCCAGCTTAGTAATATAAGACGTACTTTGAATTTATAATTTTGATAGTTGCGATGTTTCAACTTATTTCTCAAAAAATATTGTTTTCCTTTCATTTTCTTTGTTCATATTTATTGTATTCATGTAATATTGTAATTGTTCACATAATTATTGTAGTTGGGCTTTAGCCCGTCTGTATGTTTAAATAAATAAAAAAAGTTATGTATGTCTCTGGCACTCTCCACTGCCATTTGGATATCAGAAATGAATTGGAAGAAATTTCGTAAAGGTGGTACCAAAACCAAGAGAGCAGCAAGACCCAACTCGAGTAGAAAACAGCTCCACAGAAATCATCAATTTTCAATGAAATCGTTTGAATGAAGTATAATGCGCACGGATTCGGAGCATAAAAAAAAAGTATGGCTAATTTAGTGATCTTGAATTAAAGAAAATTTTCGCAAATGTCAATTATCCTTTGCTCCTGGTGAAACGCCATTTTGGAAGATTTTACAGAACCTTCCGAATGATACCATTGAATCATTTGATATTTCTAATTCAGCCAGTATTGTGACGGTTGATATAGAAAATAATCAAAAATACAGAACATTGGACAGAGGAGGTATTCACTCAGTCCCTAGATTTATCCATCCAGAGGTCCCTGAAGACGGATCGGGATGGTTACACGACAAGCTGAAGAATGTGGACCATTGTTTCAGCATTTATTCCATTTCCTATTTCCCAAATTCTAATTGCATCAATACGACGATTCAACGACGATTCACCAAAGAATGTAATTATTAAAAATAAACAACAGGAAAATTGGTTATGCAAAATGAAACGCGAAAATAGATCGTCTAGGTGCCCAAGAGAGATCGTAGTGAGTGGGAAGAATACGAGAAAACTATTATACCTGATGAAAGATGAAAATCAACAATTTCATAATCTTTTGTCTAGATTTTCTGCGTGGATAATCTTATTCTGGCATTTGGAAGAAGAAACACAGACTGCTTTTCAGTTTTTTTGCGAGCGGTTTCGGGAGATGCTATGCCCCCTTCCTCAGGCTCTTTGTTGGAATATAGTTCGAAATTTGTTAGATTCAATTCATTTGTTTGAGTTTTTATGGATGGGCAGATTATTTGCCTATTAATGTTAATGGTTTTGGAGGATAAAGTGACTGGGGGGTTGTTTGTGGAGGATTTTTTCAGAAGTCATATTCTATTATAGTGTATTTCATACTGTGGAAATAAATTACAGAGCCTGAGGAAGGGGGCATAGCATCTCCCGAAAGTGCTCGCAAGAAACTGAAAAGCAGTCTGTGTTTCTTCTTCCAAATGCCAGAACAATTTCATAATCAATAACTATTAAAAACATGACTTCCCTTAGAACCATGTCGCTTTGAGGTGCGAATTAAATCATTAAATTGAAGAAGAAAAAAAATATATAAATAAAAAATTAAAAAACAGGGTAATACCATTCACAATGACTCAGTACACAAGACATACCTATAAAACCAATTAGTTTAACATCTTGATCATTCCAGTATATAAGTGCTTTCGTAATATGGTGAGTCTTTCTCATTCCTAGATTCAAGGGAAACCATTAGCGGCACTAGTTTTAAAATCGGGCACGGAGTGCAGGCGTAGGGCAGAATGACGGTATTAAGGCTTTAATGGACGACCCAGCGCAAATTGGTTTTTTGTGTTTGGCGATACGGTGTGCAGGTCATGTGAATTGCGAAGGAAGTAGAGGGGGACTCGAACGAATAGAAGAAGCAGTGCTAGTAAAGTTGCAGAACACGTCACTAGAAACTGGGCGCTTGAGTGTGCTCAAACAACTGAGTTTTAAAGAGAAAGAAAGTAATTAGATTCTTACGGACTAAGATTAACGAGCAGGCAGGACTAAGGTCGTTCCAGAAAACAAGACGGATTTACGTTGGAAGAGATAGGATAAAAATACAGCTTGAAATTCACGGATTTAATTTGTCTTTTTCCCTAAAAACTTGTGGAAGACATATTCAAACATGTGGTTACTCGTCAAGCAAAACACTATAATAATTATTTTTCTTAAAACACCTATTACGTAATATTTTGAAACGTATGTAGGTATATATTTTTCGAAACACCAACGTACATTGGTATCAGTTAGCAACGTTACGATATTCTAGGTTGGGTAGAAGCGAGAAAAATATTAAGGAGAAAACGTAACTAATTTTTAATGGTATTGACGTTATTCCCACCGAAACACTTCCGAGAAAATTTGGTTTCCTGTCTGTTTGTATATCTGTGTGTTCCATAAGTCCTTGGCCCATTCCTAAGTAATTCAAATGCGAAGCGATTTCAGCGAAATGTTTAGAAACACTGCAGAAATAATTTGCGTTATTAATAATATTCATCAAGTAGGTACCTGATAAATCATTTCCAGCACATGGGAGGCCCAGTAAATTTGCTAACTTAAAATATTGTTTAATGCTTTTGCCTAGTTCAGAAAGGAGATTTGAAGTCAACTTTCTCGTATAGCGAGAAACGTTACTCTTGAGTACATGAGCGAATTTTCGTAAATTATCGTATTCTATTTAGATATGTTAGTGTTTTGAAATTTGAGCATATTGAGCGCCAAGAAATAATTGTTAGATGCCTACTAATTTTATGACAATAAACGTATTCTAAATAATAATAATCTGCTATTCAAATAGATTTTAAACTTTTATAACAGTTAGTTTTCATTGATTTTTTTTTGTATCATTTAATAATGATTAACAGGACGTTTCCATTTGTTTTCGTCACGTCACGAGCGTCAAGTCACGGTGGGGTTAATGCGTTACTAGGGAAGTGTAACTTCCTTAGTTTTCATAGCAGGAAAATCGTTAGCCACTTTTTGGAATGTTCTCATTTTATCTAAGCCTCTGTAGTGTCAAGGAAAGCTGATTTATTACACGCTCAGTTATAAACTAATACTGCTAAGTAACCATAATGAACTAATAATGTGTAAAATTAATCATTATTAAATGATCAGACTGTAGAACCGTAGGTCTTCCGTCCGTTTTTTTTTTAAGCAGTAATAAAATTCAAGTGCACAGTTTTTGAAATTTTACCAATATGTTGTGCTCAAAAAGTCTGCCCAACGATGCAGCACTGGAATTTTCATTCAATCCAATCAACAAATAGTCGTATTATAAATGATAAAGCGTTAAACTCCATGAATCGTTTCAAAATGTCTCAAAACGTATTCCCACGGAAAAAAAGGTATTTTAGAATTGCAGAGCCTTCGAAAATTTGCTATAAGATTTACCCTCATAAAACATCGTACCTATATTTCAACAATCGATGGAGCGAATCTATCTCACAACAAATAAGATAAGGAACCCTGACGATGTTTTTCTATTTAAGGTAACGCTGATATTTAAGGTATTGGATACATATTCAAGGATATATTCAAGGTATTGGTGCAGAGAAGGAGTTAAACAGGTAGGTACGATTACATGAGATCTCAAAATCTATTGGAGACCAGTTGTTGATGGGTGGTATCAAGGTGATTAGTTATGAATGAGCCAATGGCCAATATTGGGGCCAATTTGTGTACGGTATGTTCGTAAATTATCCCCTTCAATATATTAAGAAAGCCAAAATTTTGCTTAATGCACAGATATTGAAGAATATCTTTCATTTTTCTTGAGAAACAACCCGTCAACTATTTACTGAATGAACACCAAATTTACTGAATTGATGCATTTTCAAACTCTGTACGTTTATTAATAATAATTATTACACTGTATCAAATCACATGACAACATTTGCAACCTACCGTACTATCCCTCAACAGTAAAATTTACCTACAAGAATATTTATGTGACCGTGCAAGGTTAGCAGGAGCTTAACTTGTCAGAGGCCAAATTTGAGTTCATATTCTTTAATTGTTATCCATATGATGCTGACCAAATCTTTTTTTTTCTATCATTTTCCAATCAAAATGTATGATTTTTAAAAGTCTGAAAAAAGCGGGCCCGATAATTTCAAATTTTCAGCCGGTTTCAGCAGATTTTTAGCAGACTACTTGCAAAACTGCAGTTTTTCTTGGTTAGAAATACACTGAAAAGTGTAGACAATTCAAAGTTTTGATGATTATTGGGGAACGAGAGATACTTTTGGGACCTAAAAAATATGACAAAAAGAAGTCATTTTTTGACCAAATCTTCGTTTTATCGTTCTCCTGGGGAACAAAAAACTCGCCCCTTGACCCCACTGGGGAGGGGCAGACCCCCCGGATGTTATTAGAGCCCATGGCTAAAAGTCAAGATACATGGAACATGCCTGGCAGAAGTGACCAAGTAACAAACACCAAATTTTTCAGGAGCTTCATACGACAAGTAGAATCGAAATTAGAAGGAATTACCTAGGTAGGTAATTATCTGTTATGGTGCGCGTCTACAATTACTATAACCAAGATTAACTTCTCAACCAAGTGACCACAAAACAAGCGGCATTGTTTACTATATCCATTTATAAGATAAATTAATATAAAACTACGACATAAAATAGAAGAACAAAGAAATGCGCGATAAATCGAGAGCTTTCCAACGAATGGAGAACGAGTTTTGTCCCGAAAACACTAAAGAAGTTTTATTTCCCCAGCAACGGCTTGGTTGTACATTAAAATCATAAGAAAATGTCGTGACACTTCCGCGTAACGTTTTTGGGCAGTTAGCCCAAGGCTAAAGCATGTTCCATGCTAAAAGTCTTGGCAAGTTAAGCTCCCTTTTCCCTTGCACGGTCACTTGTGTAAAACTCTACAATAAGTACCAATTAAAATTAATATCTACATTGGAAAGTCCATTCTGGAACGATTGTAAAGACCTTGGATACCATATTTCCATCGTTTACTCAATAGTATCAAAGAAAACAGGAATTTTACGACAAGCAATCTAATGCTTTGACGGGAAATCAATTTCAATGGAGTTATTTTTATCGAATATATCAATTTTAGCCCATTTCCAATAGCGAATCATATAGGTATGCAACATCCAACTGCGAATGGTTTTCAGGGACCTTAGGACCAAACAGATACATATATGTATATAAGTCTGTCGTGTACTCGTTCTTTTCTTCTTCTTTTCCTATTATAGCTCTTATTCTTTCTTCTTTGTATTCTCTGATTACAGTCAACTTAGTCTGTTCAAGGTTTCAAACAACAATGAACTTTATCCATATGATAAATTAATGTAAACGTAAAACTATTATTTCAACTCCAGATAATTTAGGATTTTTATGGGAGTGAGATAAATAACACATAATTTTGATGCCGAAATACATTCCAAATATCAGGAAAGTAATGAATTCAATTCGCGTTCACGACAAGGTCAATAATATTTTTGGGAGTTAAGTTCACTCCTGACAGTGAAAGCGGTCAACCCAAACTGAGTTAGGTAGGACTAAAACGTAGAAATCCCGGAAATTAGCTTATCACATCACACAGACCACTGAACGTAAACTAGCCCAAGCTGCTCTTATAACTCTCCAAGCTTAGTCATAATCAGGGATAGAAAACTAAGGATGTTCAATGATGGAGGGCAAAACAAACTAATATAAAGCTGCCTGATAAGCGAAACCTAATGATATCATGTAAGTTATAATCCTAAAATAAATTTTATTCGATAGAATTCAAGGTGATTGAGTAATCTTTCCATTTTCAATTGGAAAAAATGGAACAGTACCTACGTAATTCACATCTACCGACTGATATTGTTTCACAACATAACTACATTCAAATGAGTGATAATAGTCATGTATATAGTTTGTAGATTTGTAACTAATAAACCACGCAAACCTCATAACAAATGAAGTTTCTACTTAAAATCATCCAGAGCAAAAAATTGCTTTAAATTTCCCATCTTCCTAAGGTATTTGGATTCTTTTTACAGTTGTTCATGTGAGCGAAAAAATGGACAAACACGAAAATTTCTCACTGTTTGAAAATTGTGTTTTTTAAGGTGCGTTAAGTATTAAAACAAAATCTTAAAAAACCGTACGCGTTGCAGGAAAAACTTTCCCGAAATCTCAGCTTTCCAGCGGTACCTATAATCAATTTTCATTTTACTCTGTTAATTGAGGGAAAAACGTGGCAGGCCGCTCGTACTTTCTCTCTTATGAGAGAAGAGCTATGAGCAATGAAAATGTCTCCGTAATTTCAATGTTTTTTATTGTTTTAAATAAAATAACAATTAGAAAACATAAAATAATTAACAACAACTAGTATTGACGTCGTAATGGTGATAATTGCTAGTATAAACAATCATAACAACACCTAACTTGTTTATTGGCTGCGTGACGTTTTTTTTTTTTCTTTTTTTCAATGTCAAAATCAACGAAGAGAAGCTCCACTATTAGCATGGAACGTGCTTTTATTTCATGGAATTATTACCTTTTCATCTGCACATTTTATAGATACGAGGGTTTTTCATCGAGAAAGTAATTACTGATGACTCATAAATAATATTGGACAATCTTTACAACCAACCAGAACAAGAAAGAACGCATAAGTAGACAATTAGGAATACGAACACCTATATTGGGAATTTTTACTTTTTTTAATAATCGGCCTTTAGAGAACAATCCAAATCCACAAATTTGGTACATAGAGGGAACTCGCGGACTAAACCGAAAAATACTCCAGGAAGTGACTACCAATGCGACCTATCGTTGAGGGCGTCAACTACCGTGCTACGCAATGCAGAGTTCACCTCCACAACTTGTCAGCCAATGGAAGAAGTGGAAAATGGTAATTCGAGGAAATTATGCTAGAAGAACGGAACCCAGCATCTACAATTACTCACATCAACAGGTAGAACTCCTAATAAACATTTCAAATTAGAAACTGTGCATACATACCTACATATAAACTCTGGGGAATCTAAATTTTCCATCTACCTTATCTATTCAAAACTATTGACTCTAAGCTGCAGGATTGCTTTGAGGTGTTGAATAACTGTTCAAATATTTATTAATGTACATCAATGTGCATGCCTTTGTGTTCCTCAATGTACGTTTTCCAAATATTTATGGTCCCATGGAATTATTAATTTGAAACAAAAACTGCTTACCTCGTGACATTGGGTGATTCATAAGGATGGCTAATGGGCATTCGTCGTCGTCCAAAATATATTCTCTGTTGTTGATAGTGTTGTTGTTTCCAGGAGCGTCTTTGACTTCTTCGACGGCAGTGTTTACCTTTAAAAAATCACATAAATTGATAAGACATGAGTAAATGAACGTGTAATATAGACTTGAGTAAATGGCAACTGAACACACATGTTACTCTAATCAGAACGAATACATGTTCATATTCGTCAATCCAAATAGTCCACCCATACAGATTCATATATATATAGCCATATTCATAGATATTCATATGTCTGTGTAACACGATAATTTCTATTCATTTTCTGAACCTAAATAGGTAGTTTACTTTTGCTCCTGAATTTAATGCTATTGGTCATTATTCTAAAATAAACCAAGTAAGACCTTGAGTGCATGAGCTAACGCGGATTTATGAAAAACCAATTTCTCACGAGCTAATTGTCTAACTAGCTCAAAATTTCAAGGCAACTGAAGGGCGGCCAAAAATTGCCAATGAATTTAATTTCAACAAAATCACGAACGTGAAATTTGCAACTAAGGGCTAAACGCTGAAACTATCCGGGTAATTTTTATGAGAATTTCAGGGATTGCCATCGTCAGCTACTACTTTCATTGTCGTAGGACCGGGAGCTTGTGCGTATGCGAAATATCAATTTACCGAGACAGGTGCCTACTTCCCTCTGGCCTGTATTATCAAAAATGGGAAGGTCATTGAAGTACAGTCTAAAGGTGATTGGTATAGTAACCGCGTTTAAAACACTCATACCGTGGAGCACTAAGCATGCGCAAAACATCGGTACATTTTGGCCAACCTTGATGGCACTTTCTGGAATTTATCAATTAGACAATAATTGGTAATATAGATCACTTTCATTAATGTTCTCACAACTAATTCTATGACCGTACAAGTTTCAAGAGTGTTTGAGGAAACCGTACCTTGGCATATTTTTTTCTACCTTCCTACGCCATTGACCAAAAAGAACTTTATTATGCTGAATAATGAATTATCCATCCAGGGATCAGACTTCGTCGGTAATTAGGTGAATTTTTTATAGTCGGAGTCAGTATAAATTGACCACAGTTCCAGAGGACATAAGAATGCACCAACATTGTCAGTGTTGACAAAATGAGGAATAAGCTGCTATAATACATGAACCAAATGAACAAGTGAATTACAATATAGAAATTGATGATGGATGTTTTAATCTGAATTTTTGAAAAATAAGTCCCAAAACGGTTAAACGTGGTTTGTTATAAGGGTAATTTTTGTTGATGACTGGTTAATGAATATTAGACGGTTCTGGTTTTCGATAACCGTTTCTCTGAACATGCGTAGTTGATTGCTCGTTTACCGACTTTAAAATAAAAAAAAAGAGGCTGATGAAAGGGAGAAAATTTAGATCAACCGGATTCGCTAAAAACAAATTACTGTTGCATTTTTCACTTTCAGCTGAAAAAGAGTTGCACGTATGGTTGAACACATTTTCGCCATTTATGTGAGTGGGGAGCTTTTATTTGTAAAAATTTCACACTTTTAGCGAACTTTCGTAGAAAATAAACACTACTGCAATGGCTCGGAAAATCTTAAAATCGAAATTTTTGAAAAATTTCTTCATTGAAATCCGTTTTGAGGCATTATGAAACGAATCCTAGAGTTTAACGCTTTTTCTACCTCAGATTCGTATTAGCGCACTCGAAAACTCCAATAGCAATTTTCAGCTCAGAAGACCGTATAGTTTGGCCAATAAACCGGTAGGAAGATCACGCGTGACGTATTACAGTAATGAAGCTAAGCCTCCCCTCCCCACCAGACGGGTGGCGGCTATGACGTCATAGGGCAAATGGATTTCAAGAGACGTTTTACTAATCAGATACCCATCAGATATGGCCCTTTATGGAATGCTCTCGCCCAGATCTTTCTATTGAGCAAATGAAAAACTAAGCGAGAAAATTCCCCATTGAAAATAAATGCCCACGCAAAAATCTTGCAGTTTTAAGACGGAATCGAATTTTTCTCGTGGTACCACCACGTTATGAATCCTAGCTTCATTAATCCATGATTTGTACTCATACGTTTTTCTTGAGGATTACTTCTACCTCAATAAAACTACACATTCATCTCGGGTTACAGAAATCGCACACTAATATTAATTGCTGAAGGTCTATGAATAGTTATCCTTAAAACAATTGGACCAAAAAATACTACGAGTACTCTCATGAATTCAACAGGTAATAGAGCTCACCTGAACAAGGCAGTAGTGAATAGGTTCTTCTTTATCAAGGCCATATTTCATGAGCATTTCTTTAACAACTTGAGCAGCGGTGTCCCCTATAGAGAGGAGGAGGGTTTTGTAAGGCACATCTCGGCAGAGGGCTTCTCCGTATATCTTGAGCGTCCCGCCAGTGTCAGGTCCGCCGTCTTTGCTCCGGAACTGTTGGAGCTTCTTTTCCAATTTTTGCTGTCTCCGTCGCCTCATGACGGCTTCGGGGTTCGAGATCGATCGGGTGAAACTGGTTTCGGGGAGTTCTGTGAACAAGATGATCTCAATTAGAGATTATTATGGATAATATAACAAAAACTGTTGAAGTAATGTTTAGAGAGATCTACGTTGGTTTTCAATGATTCGTTTTCATTCAACACCCTTCTATCGAGGGATTTCGCTGAAATACAATGTTTCCAAAATTTGCAGTATATTTTTATATCTAAACACTGGGCACTCGAGATAGAGATGTCGTTATATCTCATAGGATATCTCCATGATATGATAGGATTGATTCCTTATCACGAGAATCAAATAGTCGGAAATTAATCATTCAATCCATTGGAAATTTAATGGAAAACGGTGAATAGAAACGTTGACACATAGAAAACTATAGTATCACTGCCACTATGGTGCAGCTCAATATCATTACAGTTATCATTAGTGGTTAAGTTTTCCTGAGAACTGAATAATTGACAGCCAATAAAGGAGACAGTAATTGAATTCAGGTGAAAACATTTTCGAGATATCATTGATCATTGATCATGTTGCTTTCCAAACACTACACAATGAATCATGAACTTGAACATCGAATTCCAGACTATTTCCGTAATTTGCAAATTTAAGCCAAATAACCCAAGGAATTCCAGCAAAACAACCCATCTATATTTTTTAATCGAAGATTGACCAACCACGATAAATAATTCCTGAATATTTGTTCATTAATTATTCCTGTCTGTGAGGTAGGTATATATATTTAGTGTAATCAATAAATTGTAAAAATAGACAGTAGTTACATAAAAATAACAGGAGTTATTTTACTCACACACATTTTACACATAGGACTAGGTTTTGTGGGTTTCTATTAATAGAACGTACCCAAACAATCAAGAGATGATTTTCCAGATGTTGCCTGGGAAAATAAATCTAAAATCAACCAATTTGTTCTCCTCATAGTTAGAAGACGTGATGCATAACTCCGTAGAATAAGCACATAACAAAATGAAAACAGGACATGAGTTCTCGAAGGTGAGAATTACGTGATAAGACACTGAAAAATTAGACTATCACCGATGGCAAATAAACAAATACGAATTCGAGGAAAGCGGGGGATAAGCACTGAAAAACTGTGAGCTCTGAAAATATACCAATCGTTATTGACAGTACTGTTTGAATGCTAATACTGGTTCTTATTTTGAAGCTATTTTTAAACCAACTGTTTCGACAAATGCGGCAACTTAAAAAAAAACGTATTCGCGCAGTACGGTACGTGGGCGATGATAGCTTGTTGACACAGAACTAACGAATCTCCTCCCCCTTCGGTGTTAAAATCAAATATCCACGGCCGAATGTAGAATGCTAGCGGAGATGGTACAAATGTCGGGATTGAGCGATAGCGCAAACATAAACCACATGGCTTTGATGACAATAACGGGTGGGTCTCTCTGATAGTAAATTGGGTATACACTCAAATGAAATGGAATCGAACGAAAAGTTGGATTTTCTAGTCTAGTGTTTTGCATTTGTATGCGCTTACATGAATATCATTTTGCTCTCTCACTACCGAAAGTAGGGAAGTTTTGTGTTCTTGCGAGAAGTCGAAAACATTTATGTCTACCAAAATTAAAATTTCCACAAGTGTTAGTGTTTCAGAGCTTGCTGATCAATTTTGGTTTTGTGGTTGACTGTCTGCGGAAAATCTTTGTCACGCCCAAAACTATACCAAGTTCTAATCCGAGACATGAAAATGTTCAAGGATTGTGCGGGTAAACCTCTAGGCAACATCCTACCACTTCCATCGCGTTATTATATGCTTCAAATGATAAATGCCGTTGGATTGATGGTACGATATGGCGCAAACATGAATTACATCGCTATTTCTGATTTTAGCATTTCACATACTACGGGGTATTCCACGTCAAACGGGAAGCTCCAAAAATAAATCCTCTCAAAATTTACCATTTTCCCACATTTTGTATCTGTATGAAAGAAAATGATTCTCCTCGAATGTCAGGTTTGCAAAATTATTTTTGGTCCGTCCAAAAACACTTTACAGAAACTGACAGTAAGGGTGCACTCCAGTGGCTGTTATCGCCCTTATTTTGAAAAAATCCTTGTGGCTAGTGTTCTCAACAACAAAAATCCTGCTCTTTCCAGGGGTGAATCCAGTTTTTGATTTAAAAAAATGTCTTCACTCCAAAAACGCATTAAAAAACTGTAAAAAGTATTTTTTTTTTTTTTTTTTTTTTTTTCAAAATTAGACATTAAAATGTTAATAATAGTAATTATGCCTCAAATCGTTGTGGCAATAGTGTAGAACATGCACCCAAAAGGAAATTTTAGGACAGCCGGCCATTTGGGGTGAGTAATCAAAATTATGAACAAGAAAAACTTATTTTAGCAGTTTTTATAAGGGGTTTCCCACGGGTCACACAATTCTAGTCGATTTTCATCAACGAAATGAGCAGAATAATAATTTTAAATTAAATCAGGATCAAAACTGGCTGCGAGAATCTGCTTTACAGTTTATTTTAAAGACGACCGCCGTTTCAAATTACAGTTTTTTGATTAGTACCTACCTACTTCTCTTTCTTTTTTCAATTTTCATAAAAATTATACATTTTATTTATTTAACGTAGTTATTCCTCACGTGTCATTAGTCTCGTAGAATTATTTTGCGAAAAACCGTGATTTGTAACGGCGGTCGGCTTTGCAATAATCTGGAAAGCAGATTTTTGGAGCCAGTTTTCATTCTGATTTAATATAAATCTACTCATTTCGTTGATGAAAGTCGTGTAGAATGAGCGTTACCCATGGGTCTGAAAAAGGTATTTTAACTATTTTAAACGGAAGAAGATTCCATCCTAAGAAGTTTAGCATCAACTGCACTCTCCTTCGACGAGTAGTTTTCATTGCCCAGTGTGTCGTCACCAGTGCAGCACACTTTGAAAAATCATAAAAAGAAAACTACGAGTGCGGATGGCATCGAATTTCTTAGAATGGCATTGATTTTCATTAATTATATAAAACTAATACGTGGGTAACACTCATTGTATGCACCGTCCAAAAACCCCTCATAAAGACGGCTAAAAACGAGTTTTTCGCGGTATAAGTAATGGTTCTTACTTCTGACTGCTCAGCCGAAATAGCCGGCTATCTCAAAATTTCCTTAGGGGTGGATGTTCTACACTAATATTACTAAGATTTAAGGCAACATTTTTTTTTTTAATGTAGAAATTTCTTTTTACAGTTTTTAAATGCGTCTTTCGAGTGACAATTTTTTAAATAAAAAATCTGAATGGACCACTAGAAAGAGCAGGATTTTTGTTGTCAAGAACACTAGCCACAAGATTTTTTTTGGTGGCAGCGTAAGGGAGGTAACAGCCACTGAAGTAGACCTTACTTTCCGTTTCTGTAGTTCTGCTGCCTGTGGAAGGGCCAAACATAATTTTACAGACCTGAAATTTGGAGGGGGGGGGGGGATTATTTTCTTTCACATAGGAACAAAACGTGAGAAAAAGGTAAATTTTGGAGAGGGTTTATTTTTGGAGGATTTATTTTGGTTTTTCCCCCATATATATTACTGTTCTATTTTCATTGAGTCATTTCTATTCGTATGTCGTTCTTCAACTTATTCTAAATGTCCATGTTACAGTATGTGAGGAAGCCCATTCAACTTGGAAGACTTTTTCAAGTAGTAATTTGTAGAGGTATACAGGATGTTCAAACTTCCTCGGTGGTCTCATAACGCTGTGTGCAAGTCTTGGGTAGTGCATGACCAATCCATGTCATATTCTTTTTTAATCAACATAGCCGCACTTTTGAAGAGGAGGTGCTATATTCTAAATCAACTTCCAAGTAAAAGGGGTAAAAGGGTAATATGGTGTTTTTCTGTTTTAAAACAAGGCAAATTTAAGTGTTTTTGCGAGCGTAACGGTTTCAAGGCCGATTACAACGTTAACAACATGCATAATTGCATTAATGACAATTTTGCGTCTAACCATAGGAAAAAAACTGCTAACACGAAAATGAAATAAATCCGTTACGACGCCACATAAAGGATAACAAGCGAATTTAAACATAATTGTTCGTGTTCTACGAAAAACACAATTAAACAACCTAAAAGATCCACATTTTGTCACCCTTTATTATTTATCTTCCTATTGTCTAGTTTTGCTCTGGGGAATACAATACAATACAATGCATCCCATAACAGGAATTTATTTAGTTCTAGGAGGTTGCAATTTTGTTCACAACTAATAGACGATTCATAACTTCCTCAACTGGTTAGCAACAGAGTTTAGAAAGAAGTCGAAGTATTTGATCTGCCCAATATCATAACCTACCAATAACCCATCGGTATTTTAGAAAATTACGACACTCCACTTACAGTGACATAATACTATAGCCCTAAATGTTAAGTTAGGTGCTTGAACACACATGTCACATGAAATCACGGATGCCTGAATAATTTTTAGAGGTAAGTAAATACAGTTATGTGAAGTGAAATAATACAAAACTACAAGTACCTTGAGAAGTAAAATACAAAACGCTTCTTTTTCCAAAAAATCTAAACCTCAAAGAACACCAAATTTTTTTCTGAATTAATTAAGAAACCATAATAAATCAATCCAGTAATAACATAATCAAAGTAATAATAGTTCCAGTAATGATAGTTTCGAACAACGTCACATTATTATCATGTACATAGATTGGTTCCAAGCTAAATCATTTTGAAATTTAATTCTGAAATATCACAACCTCTAGAACATCTTGTTAGCAATATGAACTTTTGATCAAACCTTCGTTTAAGTGTGTATTCAATTTCCTAATATGTTCGTCTGCTCAAAATATCAACAATATACAGCGCATAATCACTACTAAAGAAGTAGACTAAATCAATATTACTACATAAAAAACCTCTAGAATGCATCTGGTGTGAGGTTTCACTTTAATTTTGATGTGATCTAATTTATTTACATGAGCGCAATCTGAGTTTCCTTATCTCCCACATATAAATAATATTATAAAAAAATCTTGGGGGCTTTCAGACAGGTTTTATCCTTGAGGGTTCAATGATTTCTGCATTTGTGATGGTAACAAAACCAATTTATATCTAACAGTTACTTTTCATATCTAACAGTTACTTTTCATGCAGTTAGTTTATATTTCAAGAAAACTCAAGCTATCGAAATAGCTCCTCTTCATCCACGTAAACCATTCATACAATACTGTAAGATACTCGTAATTCGAGGTTTAAGGCCAGTTCACGAACCTTTTCGGATTACTAACACCCGAAGTAAATTTCTCAAAAGTAAAAACTACTCTATCGATCACCGCGAATTCGAATTTGCCCTCGTTTCGGGTTGGTGGTACTAACTAATATCCCATCAGAATTTTAAAAAATCCATGAATCTCTCATTCTCGAATGAAATGAAAAGCTCCAAAACATGAAGCATAACTATGTAAGGAACTCTCTGAAAAATTAACTTCAGTGATTTTCATCAAGAGTTAGAATCTTAAAGGATAGAAAATTGGAAAATCCACACAAATTACAAGTTTAACCTATTTTGATTACTCCACAATAAGCATGTTCTCAATGCCTAGCTAAAGTACCCGAAAGATGATGTTAACTTCACCACCGCCCTGAAGGGCTGAGAAAAGGGAATTGTACGTAAAACTTAAAGATATTGTAAGTTATCAGTCCAAAAAGCCCTTATTACTGTAATATACTCACGGAATAAAACTCATTTCATTGGTACTGATATACCTAATAATAATTTCCTGAAACGAGATAAGAAAAGAAAATTCGTGTTTCAGGGTAAGGGTTCTACAGTTACTCAGGAGAAAATAACATACCTGAAATTCAGATCACAAGATTCTCAAATAGGTTGTGGCAAAAATGATAATATATTAACTTACGTCCTTATCTTTGGTTAAAAAAAAGTCTTACTAACTAATTGATTTCACGCAAATATAATGAATTGCATGAGGGACGAACGGAAACATAGTATATACCCCTTATCCTCTTCATGAAACTCTATGAAACATTAAAATATCGTTAGCAACAGAAATTTTCAGGGTTTTACGAATGGAAGCTCTACCCATACAAGTGTAATACATGTTAAAAGAGTAGAAGGAAACCTCGAACAAGATTGTTATTATAGTCGTACGAGATCGAACCCTTTTCACCAGTTACAAACGGACACATATTTACAAAACATATTCTTACGATACAAGTGATACATTAATTACACATTACACGTCTGTGTAGACTTGTGTAATAATCAACATTTTCATAACGATTACAAACTAATTTTCCTATAAACTGGTTTATTGACAACAAGCATACAATAAACGACATCTTGGAAAAATAAAATAGAAGGAACATTTCTAGAGAAATATTTTTAAAGTCACATCAATAATTGTGATAAAATAACCGAGAGAGTCAAGAGAAAATCAGTTTATAATAGGAAATACAAACAAAAATCAATCTAGATATTTCTATTTACGAGCAGCTTACATCACTCTCAGTTCATATCACGTTTTTCAACTGGCAGCATATTTTAGTAGAACCTATCGTTATCACAACAACATGAAAGCCAGTAGTACACGATTTTTCGTTGTACAATTGTAAACATGTTGCCACTTCACAAGAAAACCAAATATTCTGAAAACATTCACAGCCCTTCGAATCAAAATTTTGTTTTGTGTGCTAACATAAATTTTCATTTGAACATAGAAATATTATAAGATCCTTTGATTCTGTCACACGTAATTCCCATCAAGCATCAATTGGTTCATCATACAGGCAATTTAAAATCTCAATGAAATTTATAAAAATTAAATAAGTTGCTATGTAAATAAGAGCGGAGGAATAGGCGTTTGGTATGATCGGACTTTTTCTCCGTCAAGTTGTCCTCGATGTAAACTCTGTGATTAAAATTTTCCGAGAGAGAGCCACCTAAAATGGCTGATAGGCTTGAAAGAATATCAGTTTTCCGATTCGCTGTGGTATTCATTCTCAAACACAATATTGAAACGGTCGGAAAAAAATAATGTACAACATGATCATGCCAACTGGTGTGTCATCATCCTGTGAGGTAGAGAAATGACCAGCTTAAGGTGCCTTGCTGAAATATCTTGTTTTAATGGATCTTGAAGGGAGAGATACAAGTTCTTTAGGCGAACAAGGTGGGTTAAGAGAGGTGGTGAGAGGGAGGGGGAGTGAGAGAGAGAGAGACCCCTAAGTATCAGGAATGAGCATCACAAAATCAGAAAACGCTGAAATAGCACCCCAGAATGATACTGGGTCGAAGGGACCAAATACATCCCCACTCCGTGACTCAAAATACTTCAATCACAATGATCTCGAACTCAATGAACTACATCATAAGAGCTATATAAAAAATATATATATATATATAATTTAAAAAAACTACACCATAAATGCAAGTTTATGCATTTAAAGAAAAAAACTTTATTCCTGTGTTCCAGCAGGACCAGGCGGTGAACGTATTATATTTTAGATGGGAACAAAACAAATAGTTAATGGATCACCGCTTAAAAGGAATTGTCTCATTTTACAGCCCTGCTTCCAAATGAACTTGAAAGAAGGGAAATGATCAGAAAGAAATGATCTACATAGGTGAGGTTACCTAAATACCAGCAGACTGCTTCAATCTTATGCTTTCGGTAGCTCTCTTTTTGAACAGCTTGAAGTTGAAACCATAGAAGTTGGTGTTGTACCTCTAACTTCGACTCAATTAGAAAAAAATAAAAGCTCTTAAGAGATTCGCAATCAGAAAAATATGGCCAACGACCCGTGATTTTCGTCTTTCAGGCCAAGATCATTTGCGTCGAGACCCTTCTTTTTACTTCCATCTCAAAACCGACAAAACCGCGGCAGGGAGCTGAAAAGCTTGACTTTGCAACTAAAAATCAGGAACAAAAAGCAAGACAAGGGTGTCGAAATGAATGGACTCAACTTCAAACCAGCTATTCAAGGGAAGCTAATTTCATCAACAGAATCTGAATAGTGGAGGGACTATTCATTTCTTTCACTAAGAAGGGACGGACATGTAAAGCAGCTTCAGGGGGCGGCTATAAAAAAAAAAAATTAATTAGACCAAACTTGCAGAGGAACAATAGAATTGCCCACCCTAGAATGTAGTAGGTACCACAGATTGTGGTTGACGGCGAAATCTTGGACATTGAGGAATAAATATGTACTTTCAGGTAATAAGTAGATACTTTCACACTTCAATCAATAGTGTTGTAATCCAAGGAAACAATTGGTTGCATATCTATATAAAAATGAGTGTGTGTGTGTGCGTGGATACGTGCGCGACCGTGTGTGTGTCCGACACAGACTCCAAAAATTATCTGCGAGTCCCTGGTACGAACATGGGCTATATTCAAATTTCCAAACGTTCCCGCATTATCCTAAATCAAGAAAACCCAACATCGTCGTTCGGGTAAACAACTCTGTAATTGAAGAATTTAATGTCTGTGGTAAAACATACTTCACCGAATGTTTGCAAAGTATCATTTTTGCTGAAAATAATTTTACGCCACGAATCCAACAAGATCAAAACAATTTCTGCTCTTTATGCCAAACAGATTTTATTAGGGTGTGAAGATGTTATTTTGGGGGGAGGGGGTAACAAAATTCCAGTCACAAGCATAATGTTTACATACCTACCGTAGGATGAAAATTAGTACTACCATTGTTACAATTATAATTATATAATTCTGTAGGTCTGTTTTCCTGGCAGTATTGAACATTTTAATTCAAACGTAAACCTAATTATTATGATGGTACGAGATCATCGACATTTAAAGCGAACGAGAGAAGCGAGCAGGCACAGATGTCTTCTATTCAACTTGGGATGCTGAACTATGGAACGAGGCTTCTCTGGGTGAGGATAATATAACTGCAGCATAAGGAACTTCTCAGCAGCCTGAGCCATGAGCCAATTTAGTTCCAATGCAACTTAAGAAGCTGAACTTTTGACCGGGGTCCCCTCTGTGTGCGGTATATTACAATATTATAATATTAATTATAATTACAACTTGAGGAACCACTCCAATCAGCAGAGTGAGATCTATTCCTAATTTTGTTCCTATTAAAGCTAAAATTTTGAACGTTGGAATGGGACTTCTTTGAGTGTGATACAGTATAATTACAACTTGAGAAACGACTCTAATTAGCAGAGTGACTTCTGTATCCAATGTTGTTCCTATTCAGCATAAAATTTCGAACTTGGGAATGTGGCTTCTCTGGGTGAGGCAAAGTATGATTACAACATGAATCAGCAGACTGAGCTCTGTAGCTTATTTTGTTATTCTTCAACTTGAGACGAAGAACTTAGGAATAGAGCTCCTCTCTGGGAGTCTTAGACTACAATGACATCTCGGGGAACAACTCTAATCAGCTGAATGAGCTCTGTAATTAATTTCCTTCATATTTCTACTTGAGATTATGAAATTTGGAACAGGACCCTTCTGGGTGTATCAGAGTACAATTACAATATGGTGAACCACAGTGATGAGCGGAGTGAGATCTGCAGTTAATTTTATTCATTTCGAACGTCGCCTCTCTGAGAATGATGGACTATATATAATACACTAGGAACGACTATTATCAGCTGAGTGAGGCTATATGGCTAATTTTGTTCATTTTCGACTTAAGGTGCTGAAATTTGGAACGGAGCCACTCTAGGTGTGATTATGTATTGTTACAAATGTTGAAAACCACAATATTCAGTTGAGTGGGTTATTCGATAAAATTACAACCCCTTAATGAGCGCTGTGGCTAATTTGGTTCCTAATAAACTGAAGATGGTGAAATTTAGAACGAAACCCCTCTGGGTGCGGTGGAGTACCTATAATTGCAGTTCATGTTTCCCTGACTGTATTGACACAATTAATTAGAATTATTATATTCATTTAGGTATTGAAAGTGCGAGCGGGCAAAGCTAGTTGTCTAATATTGGAGAAGTTTAACAACTCCTATGCAAGTCTAATGATGCAATTTTTTGCTAAGTAGCAAGTGATGACGAATTCAACACTTTTGATTGTGTTTTGAAGCATGTAAAAAATCGAATGTAAATTACTAGTTTTTCCCTAATAACCAAACTTTAAAAAGCAGATAATTACATTTCCTACCTATACCTTTTGGAGTTAATTTTGATGAAGGTCTCAATGATTCGGCTGGAAAAATAAATTGAAGAATTTCAGGTTTCATATTAGTGCAATCTGGTAAACTGAACATAATGGACGCTGAGTTGTAGCAGTAGGCTAATAATATTGAAGGTCCAGGCTTTATATTAACTAGTTCGAAAATTGATGTAATCTATAACATACGTAATATCAAGATCAATTTAACCATGTGTGGAAGGTTTATACGGTATGATCTTCGAGCTCTATACTTTTCCTGGAGATATAAATTCCGATTAATTATGAAGTTTATTAAGAACTTTAAACTTCTGATTCATTCTCAACAAATCATGATTCCAATCCATTGATATCATACCAATTAATTTGATATTTTGAATGAACATTAAATGTACTTGCAGTGTACTGAAACTCTTCTAATGCACTTCTCATCAAACAGTTTGGAACTACGTACCTACTTCTACTGTTGGAAACTTCACAGAATCTGATTCAAAAGATACCTTGTTGATACAATGTTACGTACATCCTAATAATAAACTTAACGTAGGTTTATAATTTAGTACTTAATATCACTTTATCAAGGATAACGTTTGACAACAATTACACATATGAATAATCGAAAAAAAAAATCATGAACTAATCCGTTAAAATCGTATATGCTTTACTTCAATAATATCAACAAGGCGAAGAGAAAATATTGGGAACACTGTACATTTAATTGAAACCCTTAAATTGGGATGAACATGAAAATAAAAGATTTTTCACAACATGAGATACAAGTGTAATATGAAAAATTATAATTAGTGACGTGTTGTAATTATTATAAATAAAATAAGTAAGTATTTAAATTGAAGAATAAAGTATATTTAAGTATAAATTAAAGTATAAGTACAAGACCAAGAGTATTTAACCAAGTTTACAACAATCGAAGAATAACACCGGTTATAATTTATTGCGATTTATTGCATAGTGTATGGCAATCAAAATATAACATAACATACTTACTACACAAGAATTATGACTCATAAATCACGTCAGAAGAGTGTAGAACAAATTAGTAAACACGCAAGGGTATTTGTAGAGGCTCCAAACTATTGGTTCTGCAATTAAAAGTTAAGTTTTAAAAGTTATGTTCAAAGTAAAGCAATTTGAAAGACCCTGAATTGTTTTGCGATTCGAGTTGCGAGTTATATATTAATCAATTTGGGAAAATGTATTTAGTAATAAATACAGTTGAACATGAAATGAATTACACACAGGGAATGGATATGTGTTCATATCGCTTTTGAGCAAGAAACGTTGCAGCAGCCTTAATGTGATAAATAAATTTAATATGTCAAAAATATTGTTGGCCTCTGAAATAAAAAGTTATATTTTTAATCTCGTTTCGCAGATTTCCGAAATGTTCCACCACGTAACACGCCTAATCTCCGTACCTCGATCCCGTTACAATGAGCTTTTATTGCCAAAGGTTTGTGGCGTAGCTGTTCAGCAATTTAGCCTCATTCGAAACAATGGTAAGCTATGCGCATAATTCAAGCATGAAATCCTCAAGAAACGCGAAACTCATCTCATTTCAATCCGATTTTGATGAATTTTTAACAATTGCACTTATTTATTAACTCAATCAATGGCAGCCAGAATCATGCAATCCACACCACATACTCAACTGTTTCCATTTTCTCTTTACTTTATATATTTTATACATCGATTCAAGTGAGGAACTGCATCTTTTCATGAGAATTGCATCGCATTCGAATAACAGTAGGGTATACCTACCGCAAATATTACCCGTCGATTCACCACCTTCACATATTACTGTATCTATAGGGTATTATGTTTAAATACATTTCAACTAGATACAATGTTGAACTCAATAATTTTAGTAGGTACACGATATGTTATACGCACATTTCAATCGTTGTTCGTAAATTTATAAACACGATAACAGGCCAAATAAAATTAAGGTGTGCCGTTGAAAGACACTGGTTTAGATTTAACTTCTGCTTTACGAGATGGGCATAATCATTTGTACAAATCCAATAGCGGGAATTTGAGGATACGAACATAGTCTCACGTAGGTATAATTCCATAGAGAGATGAGAATAACTTCACACAACTCGTAGGAGTTCTTTCTATACGTTCCATCTTGAAATTATAAACAACACCTTGGGGAGCACCATGTTCCACGGTATCGTAGATGAAATGAACTCAAAACTAATCTGTACCTCTTTGAATTACACCATGCTGTATTTCTGAGAACTAACTTTGTTTAATGAAGTTACGAAACTTACAGTGCTTTATTAAAGACGAAGACTCAGAAGTTACGGTCACAACTCTGGTTTAGACTTTAGTAGCGGGCAATGTCTTACCATCCTCAATATCTCGAGAGGAAAAATTAGGTTTTTCGAACTAAAGCGACACTGCCTAGCTACATTTGTCGTCAAGTGGACCTTGGTTGATTCAAATTATAATGCATATTTGTCGATGTTGAAGTTGAGATAAAATTATAGATAAATAACTAGTAATTCTGCATTTTAACAGCCTCAGGACTCGGATTACGGTACAGGCTTTTCTTATGGCATTTAATGATACTAAATTTAACTAAATATTCCTAATCTAGTAAGTGGTTGATTCACTTGGACCCCTTCGAATCAAACAAAGCATGGGAAATATAGGGTCTAAGTTACTCATTATGCACCAGTTCATTCCTACAAAAAATTGCTATCGAAAAAGAGTCTAAGTTACTGGTCGATCAATCAAGAAAATCAACCAATCATTCAAACTGAATAGTTTTACTCTTTAATTTCCGTCAAATCGAACCTTTCGGCAAAGCTTATTTATTGATGGTTTTCTGCGTGGAAATAGTATAAACGTACCTACTTCTAGTCTAGTAGTACTGCTATTTAAAATCTAATACCGAGGTGGTTGATTGTGAAAACTACTGCTAATCATTTACAGATGAAGGTGAGTAACAAATAATAGTACACCATTATAACCATTCTGCAGATAAGCGTTCCGTTAACTATATTATAACCATTATAATTATATACTATAATTATAAACTATATAAACTATATTATAAACATTATAAACATATATTGTAAACATATATTATAAACATTATAACCATTCCGTAGATATTATAACCATATTGTAGATAAGCGTGAAATTATGTAGTTATAACATTCAATACAACATACAACAGAACCGATATCATCAAAGATCCTGACAATTTCATGAAATCTGGTTCCCCAAGAAATTTCGATCCAACTTCAACTGACAGTCGAAACGTAGGTAACGGCTTTCATTAGGAGGTAGGTATTCAACAAATAATTTTTGGATGTACAAGAACATGAATTTGGAAATTGAATATACCATGCTAAAACAAAAGTTAAAAGCTGGAAGAGGCGTTTCTGAAACCTGGAGAAAATGAACTTTAGATTAAGCGGAAACGTGTTAATAATAAATTTATCAAGATAAAAATTATGTAGCATACATTTTGTTTGATCAAGGTCAGTCTAATATCCATGTACACTTTTTATTCAACTTCAATATTTTCGAAGATGTTCCACTTAACCGATGAATCAAATACCATCATGTATCATACCGAATTTTCATGTTTACAAACTGCCAGATTTGGTTATCACGAGTAGATTAAAATCGTGACCTATTTCTTATATTGTTTGAAGAACTAGATCTTCCCACAACAAATGTCCGTTTCGCATTTGAATCTTCAATAAATCTACAATTTTAGACATAAGAAACCAAACGGAAGCAAATATAGAAGTTATTAGGTACCAAACCAGTGTGGTGCCTTTAATACAAATATATTACCTAATACCATCTGGAGTTTTCTAATTAAAATAATTTGGTACGATAATATTATCATGTAACACCAATACAGTATTCAGTTTACGTTCATCACACATTATCTAAATCTAATATGGTACATTTCTTGATAACTCTATCTCAAACACGAGTAAACAAAATTTGATACATGCTTAAGTATAACAACTATGTAATATTGCTTTTCCGATCGACGGTTAGGTATATGTACAACGTAGGTACATAGTCAGAAACAAAACAATTTTATTTATATCTACAATACACAGCCCAAAACTAGGTATACTGCAAAAAGCATACAAATAAATGATCACCAAAATTAATTCGATAATCCTCAGGTGAATAAAAAATAATTGTAGTTATAACGTAATAAAGCACTGCAATACACCAAGTTAGTTTTTAATCAAATAAATGAAATAATGTAACGTCAGAAAAATATTATTCCTTCACTAATAATTCATGTAAATAATATTGTTCAACAATTATACTCTTTTGCTGAGAGATGTGTTCCAAAGTAGAAATATTTGCTTGTTTCCATTACATAGGTAGGTATCTACCTACTATTCAGATTTGAAAATCGCAAAGCTTTTTTTTCCAGTGCTCATAAAGCGAAAATATCCAAATATTCACACCGCACGCCCTAGAAAGGTAAATCGGTTACAAAGTTGTTACATTGAACGAAAAGAAATCAATACTCGCCAAACTGTTCTTCTAAAAGTCGATTTTTCTAAAATTCAATTAATAATCAGCTAATATTGATTTATTCAATCATTCTTTCCCCTTGATAATATAGAGGAAAAATCAAATAAAAAACACGAAATGAATGTTTCATACTTCCAAGTAATACTTATCACTCAGGAATAGGGCCTATAAAAAGGTAGGACAATACATGTAAAAATAAAATATAATAACTTATTATGTAAAATTGTTATATTTTACGTCAAATTAAGAAACTATGGATTTTTTAAATTTGTCACGATTACCACAACTTATCTTTTGCGACTTGTCAGAAGAAGAGAGACTGAAGAGGATACTATAGATGTGATTGATGTGTAACAACAAACGTCTTCTTCTTTTTCATAACCCAGTTCCCTGCTGTGTGCAGGTATAACTTTTTCAAATGGGGGGGGGGGGGGGGATCAATTTTCAATCAAAATACCGATTTAAACAAAATTGGCACTTGCCCGTCCCTATTCCATATTCATATTACCACAAATCAAGATTTTATCAAACATCCGAAATAAATTGGCACCACTTACACAGCAAATACAAAATAAATAGCTCCGGTACAACAAATACACGACAATTCACATCACCCGTATCATCCAATTTACACCAAACAAATATTGATACAATCAAACATCCCACATTGTTACTCATGAGACACCAATGCCACCTTGTTGGGATAAGACCCCAATAGCGTACGATGACGTTTCTCACAGAAATCAGGACAAAACTGTTTGAGGGACTCCATCGGTTATCCCAACAGTAGATCAGTAATACATTGAACTTTTTCTCATAATCAGATTAATTTTACGAAGAATGTTGCTTATCTCAAAAAACTATGGGGTTTATATAAGAAATGTTTCTAAAACTCCTGGTTCACCCACTCCAAACACATGCAATCGGAATACAGCGAAAAACTGGCCTTCATGATGACCATTTTACAGAAAACCACTGGCAGCACCCATAAAATTTGAATAGGTACCGATGTACTTCAGAATCTGCACATTCTTTTAGATAGCAAAACTGTTTAACCTAGAAGATAAGACAACTTGTCGTAGTTACAGCAATAATAGGTATTCAATAGTTTGAAGAAATTATCACATATTACGGTTCGGTCTCATATCACAAATAACAGTAGGTACCCAAAAAAAATCCAGACAAGATATACATGTGGGTGTGATTCCATAAATACTCTTACATGTATCATTCCATGTAAGCCCCCAAAAAAGCATCCTACATGGAACTCCGGAAATCGTTACAGAACGTCTCAATAACAATTTCCATGAATACAATTTCGGAAACACTTCTTTTTAAAAATATTGGAGCCTTTCCGATAGCTTCATTTTCTTGGTTCCGAAATACCGTATTCCACAGTAGCTCAGTAGGCTGTACAAATGGTGAGAGAAAAGCAGGAATCCCATATCCCAGTAAACCGGCTCCTCAAAAGTCGTTCACGATACGACCAAACTATCTGACTTGGTGATAAAGGTGATGGCGAAACTTCTACCAGTATTATTGCGATACGGGAACAAACATCAAGCCCACCTGTGTACAACTTTTCCGCGACGCCTGCGTCATTTTCGTCGTTGGGCGTCCCACTCGTGGATTTCAGCCTGTTCATTTTCTCCTGTTTCTTCAGCTGCTTCTTCTCCCGTTTGGACAGTTTTCGCCGGAAGCTCGAGCCACCTTCCTGAAACGTCTCTGGCATCTGGAAGAAAGAACAAGTTGTTAACTGATATTTATAAAAGTGTAGGTATCACAGGTATGAGAAGCTACAAAGATAGTAAAATTTATTCCAACAGGAACATCCAAACCCATTGACTGGAATCAATCTGCCAGATTTCCACAAGACATTTTTCGTACAAATTGATAAACATTATCAATCTAGAGCATATTCAAGGAACGTTAAATCAAATGATTACGGGTTTACAGTAAAAGATATGATATGGGAACAAAAATAAATTGTAGGTAACAACTTCAAAGTGGCCAACTTCAAAAAAGCCGTCGAGCAAAACGTGGGTGATGAGATACAATGCAAAGGCTGAATATGAAGTAATTTGTTAAAGTTAAAAAAATTGTTTTGTAAATGAACTAACTTCAAGAAGGTAAATAACAAAAAATGTACAATACAAAAAGCTGAGTAAATGGAAATTGGAAAAAGATGTAGGAAGTGGAAGTGAAAAGTCACCCAATATTTACTTGGGTGCCGATTTCTCGATTGATGTTATTCTTACCTAGTGGTTCGATATATCAAAGGAAAATTCCAAGTTCTCTTTCTTTTCTACACCGAACAAACCGAGTATTCATTCGAAAACAACTCGCTGTTCCAACAATCCAAAGTTGCAAGTGCATTTATATTATGATACATTATACGTAACACAACGGCAAACACAATGAAAACGTCTAGAGGTGTAGGCTTGAGTACATTTGACACTAGCGTATTTCAACGGTGGATTGGCGGAAAACGAATAAAGGCAGACGCTTGTACGGAGAATCTCTACAAATTTCATGATGCCATCTGACATCTCAGACTGGGCAGAGAGTAACAATACCGAAAGGATGTGCTAGAACGTAGGTTCTGCGATGCAAACTAATAAATACCACGGATCTTTGAAGAAGAGTAAAGAAACAAAAATTGGACCCAGTAAACAATTTAAAATCAAATTTACGAAGGAGAAAGAAAAACGAGTTGGAGAGTTTAGAATCTACAAACTTTGATTAGGTTTTCAAAATGAGAGCGGAAAACATTAAGAAAAAATTCCGTCAAAGAAAGACGAACTGAAACAATCTCAGTTTGAGACAGGTATGGAATTAAAAAAAAAAAAGTTTTGAGTTGAATTAAAACTCACTCCATTTACTAAGTGTTTCAAAATTTTTCGAAACATGGTAGATTCGAGTGTTAATTAGGACGACTGGAATGATACGGTCAAAGATATTCGACAGGATACATATTTTTCACTTAGATTGTGAATAAAAACTAGAAGTTTTTAATCGCCTTCGCAATGAATATGACTTTTTCACTGAAGGAACTGCTTCCCGACGTCAAGGTTTTGGTCGTACGTCACCTTTATATTCAAACTGATACCGCGAGCAAACACTCGAAAAACATTTCGCTTCGCAGATATTAGCCGAGATCCGAGTTGTCGATTTTTCTTTCAATTCCTTTCTTTAAACCAACAAAATATAAAGAGACCAAGAACAATCAAAATTATGATAATAAAATTAAAAAGCTGTGCAAGAAGAAGAAAGTTTCAAACAGTTGTGAACTGGAGACACAATGTACTTACAAAAACAAAGATCCCATGTACGCCAAAAAGGACAAGATTTAGACTGTTATTCGTTATTGAAAACCAACAAACTCCGTAGGAATTATTCAAAAAAATCGACGATCATGAATAAAATAAAAAACATCGCTGATTCGTTGCTGAAAACGGTGAAAATGCATTTTGACTATCGACATGAAAACAATGTCACGTCTTTGAGAGGGGAAAATACAGTAGCATACTGAAATTAACATTACTGAATTAACAACACGGGACGATTATTGAACAATGTATGAAAAGTTCTCATTGAAAAAATCAAACATTTGGGCTTATAGTTAACGACTGAATAATGACGAAAATGACAAATAGCTTACGTTTGTCTTATCATCGATTCGTCTCAATAAAAATCTTCCTTCCCGATCGTCCTTATGCCAGTTCAATTGCACGAGCAGTGGTTTTTCTTCCGGCTCCAAGCGCCTCTCCTCTGAAAACAAAAATAAGATTAGAACAAAAATACTATACAAACTGATCAATGTGAATTATCAATCAACCATACAAAATTCAAAGTTTTATGAAAAACCAGTGACATTGTCATAAGAGGTAATGTCTCGAAAGCATGTTGTCCCTGATTTGTTTTTTGCATTTGTCGTCTCTTCAAACCTAAAATTGTAGGTTCATTGCGGGTTTCATGAGAACCCTCGATGTGATTGTAAAAACTAAGTTTTTCAACATTAAAACGTGATTTTCTCTTATAGGTAGCAACGTAAAATTGAAATAGACTATACCGTTGGAGAGAGTATAAGGTGAAGCAGTTTTCGTGAATGTTGTCGGCCTCATATTAATTTTGAGAGAGTGGCTAGCTTTAAGAAAATGTATAATTTTCAATTTCTAGGAGAATTTAGTTTATCATTAAATGAATGTAATGAGTGTAAGAAAATATGGAAATCGTCTATTCTTAGACAATTTAATGCTGAATCCGAAAATGAGAGAAAACGGTAATAAGACACCCATTAATTAAAGAATAGTGATTTTATAAGGTGAAATCGGGATTCATCGTAAAAATAAGGGGGGAAATCATAACTTTCGAAAAGATTGAGATAGGACACTTTTTTCTTCCGGGGTTTTACTAATTTTTTTATGCAGTTTATCCGAATATTTTTTTCGACACTTATTCGCTAACAATATGTATATTTCGCAGCCCTATTGTCAAATCAGCCTTTTTGTAAAAAGCTTAACCTTTTATTGAATTTTCTTAGAAAATAAAGCTATTGCAATGGCTCCAAAAATAAAAATAAAAAAACTTTCAAAAATTTTCTTCATCGAAATCTGTTTTGAGGCATTCTGAAATGATCCCTGGATTTTGACGCTTTTATATATATATATATATATATGTATGTATGTATGTATGTATGTATGTATGTATGTATGTGTCATTCCAGACGATAACTCTCGATAGAATTGAGATAAAAAGTTCGTTCTTTCGCCAAAAAATCAAGCATTTCAAAAGAAAGGATGAGTTCGTTGGACAACACTTTTTGAGCACATTAAATTGGTCAGATTTCAAAAAATGTACTGAAAAAAAAAATCACAAAAAATGACAAAAAAAGGCTAAACATCGGTGTTTTTTTTTTTTTTTTTTTTTTTTTTTTTTTTTTAGCAGAATATTACTCAAATAAAGTTTATCAACTATGAAGTTGGTAATTTAAAAATTAAAGCTCAAACCTATGCTCAAAATTGTAATTAAATTTGATTAAAATGTGCTACAAAATCGATAAAAATGTAAAAAATTCTAGAAATCCAATATCTTTGTTTAATTAATAGTTTGAATGTCAGATTACTATTTAGATCATGTTTATTGCCGTAAAAATAACTTTTTCTTTGCACTCGAAAAGCTCGCATTTTCAACCGATTTAACATCATATAATAAAAATTCGATAACAAGAAAATTCGCTCATACGGTCATGCTGCATGACTGAAACTTTATTTACAATACGCCGCCTTTTCATGATAAAAACGTTGGAATGATCATCAGCCTGGTATTTTTTAGCCTTTTTGTAAAGAAGCAGGAAGAGCTCAGCCTTTTTGCAAAAGCAACCTGTTCTATTTGACAAAACGGCTAAGCGTGATGATTAGTTTGGTGGTCTGGATGCTCGCAAGCTGGTATCTCAAGAATACATGACACCAAGTAGTCAATCCCATAGTGAAAATTCAGATTAGTTGAAATTATAGGTCAGAATGCTGTGTATAGTTGGTCATTCCAACGTTTTTATTACGGAGGCGGCGTATTGTGAAAAGGCTAGGCTTTTGACAAACATGTTGATTTCACAAGAAGGCTGCCACATATATCAGCGTAAAAACATTTAAAAGCTATGTATATTATATATATATATATATATATATATATATATATATATATATATATATATATATATATATAATAGCGTATGTTCAAACGTTGAATGATATAGATAGTATAAATAACCTAATAATCAATATACTTCACTTTGTAAATATAATCAATTTACTCCCGCGAAAAATACCATTTCTCATTTTCCCTTTGGTTTTCATCTTTCAGATCATCCTTTAAAACATGATATCCGTTTATATTTGCAAGCGTTCCTTTGAAGCGAAACAATTCATCACTCTCAGTAATGTAGCAAGACTGTTTACCTTCGCAGAAAGAAATGGATATTTGATAAAGCAAAGCTTCAACTTCGTTTAGCGTCAAGATATTTTTAAATGTTTTTTCCCCTCCTAAAGGAACACAATTATTTTGAGTGGTAATCATCATGATTAGGGATAAAGGTTCTCAAGGTAGAAAATGTTTAGCTGAAAAAAGCTTGATCGGATACGATCTTGCATTTAACTTTTCTTCCGATAAAACATACTACTATCTCAATAAAATGTTTTAAGAGAAAAACAACATCTGCAAAGGCTAGGGTATGATTACACATTGGATGAAAATGTGTGGTTTTAAAATTAATCTTCATATACTCTTAATCTTTTACACAACTATTTCTGTATCCTCCAAACGCAAACACAATTCTAACTCCAGTGTGGCTGGAATGAAAATTGTGATAGCTAACTGTTATTACTAATGAAAATAGTGATAACAAAAAATTATAATAAAATAACCAACTTGGATTCCTCTCAAACGAAGAACAGCGCTTCAAATCCTCACCAAAGATTTCCCCATGTACTTAAGTGCGAAAAATCAATGTTAAAGTAGATTTCATCAACTACATTAAATTACCCGAATCAAAGTTTTATCCTGCAAAAAAAGTTGGATTCAAAAGCCATAGTGGTATTATTAATCACAATAGTCAATAGAAACTTCATAAGACCCACTATCTATCTTGAAACGAAATATCTTTGTATTATGGGTCTCCAGCGCGTTGATTTTTGCAAAACTCGCAACCAAACTTCCTTAAAAACCAGACGATTGGCGGGCACCCTGAAGTCTTCATGCACTTTTTTCCGTGACGCTAATTGAGGTTTTAGACGGCAGCAAACGGCGATGGGGGAAGAAATTTTCCGCCCTAAGTGGCTCATCGTATGCAAAAATGAGAACGTCCCGTTTCACTATTCTTCATAATTAACAGAGCCGCTTCCCCCTATCCCAAAAAATCCAGAACGGCAGAATAAAAGAAGAGAGCTAAAAGTCTAGTGACGGCATTGAGGTGAACGGGAAAGGAGTTGTTATGGAACGATTAAATCTGCGAACTGTTCCCACAATCAACCGTTTTCCGGTTTTTCATTGTTTTCTGAGAGGATCGAACGTGCAACGACCAGATACCAGAGCGCTCTGAGCTACCGGGGATTGAACTTGGAGTCTTGAGTCATTAGGGAGATCCTTCATTGGATAGCGGGGCCCGCATTTCACGCTCCATTTTTTACCTGTCTTGCCGGCATCAAAATTTCTCTTTCAGACGCTTTGATTGTGCTGGTAACAGGTAGGAACGAGTGCACCCCATGACACCACTTCGATGATTAAGAAATATATTGATGACAGTAGTAGACAGTGGTAACGTTTCCTATATAATTCGGAAACACTCGCGCAGTTTAGCGCAACACCGTACGCTGTAGATGAGACAATGGGCAATCTCGGTGTGATGGGATTTCCCATTATGGTTTATTATTTTCAATAATGAACCTTTGGAATTGACCAATAAAAAAAAAAGGCTAATCGCCCACTCAAAATTGTTGGTTTACGTTTCAAGATACATACATAGATACCAAAAATCGAATAACAAAAAATCCTCAAGTTCGCCACACTCCGGCAGAAGATTCACTCCGAAACAACAGTACCGACGTTTATGAAATTTGGCGTAAAGTTTGTGCCCGTAATCACGCATTACTTTTAATCGACCCCAAAGGGTGAAAAAATTTAGGGATGTAATATTGAAAAATCGAGATCTCGATAACTTTCTATATAATAGGGTAGTTATTCCTTTCTATTTAGATAGAAATCAATCAGATGAATCGAATGAGACCACCCGGAGCATTCCACGGCCAACCATTCGCACTCTGGATGGATTTAAGTGTTGGAAGAAAAATAAATCGTCAAGACGAGGGTGAATCGCAACGTGACTTTGGTCGCTGGACTAGGCTATGAGATTCTACTGATCCGGCTTTATCTTATTCGGTTTTCTAGTAAGTTAAAATGTCGTCAGTCTTTTGAACTGTGTGAATTATGTAGACCGGTGACCTGTGCAGAAGAGATACATATCTAATATAGAAATAATTACCAATAATTATTACCTTTCTGTAGTAATTTGCAACTATTTTCATATAAGGATTGGATTTGGCACCCTTGAAATTCCCCATCTGCAAATTTCCAGTTCGAAACTCCAAATGCTTTGGGAAAAAAACCACCCGAAAGAAAGAAAATGAATCTATGTCATACGTGAACGGCGCCGGCGATGAGGTGAGGTCGTTTTCCTTATGACATCATTAAGCTTTCATTGCATTGGCTATTCCCAAACATCCAAAACACATCATATTGTACCTTTTTGGAAAGTTCTCTTCGAAATATTTTAGGTGATGGAATAAAATAAAAATAGGTGAAACTTCCGAGTCTCCGAAGTCACTGATTTCGCTCAACACGCAATTCAAGAAGCCAACCAGATTACCCAGAGGCTGCCGGAAAATTGTTTGGTTAAAGGAGAAGCTTTTACTTTTTTAAATTGCCAATCCTATTTCATGAGGCATTTGAGCATGGAACATGCTCTATCAACTCCCAGCCAGAAACGATACTAGAAATCTATCACCATATATATAGATGGTGACGGGTATCTAAAACTTTTAAAGTACAATCAATCGTTGATAGGGAAACATAACCCTCAGTTTCTACCCCATACAAATAAAATTGGTCAACACTCTTAAAAAGCTTAGATATTTTCTCAACATTTATTGCTGATAAGCCTTCTCTCCTCGTATTTCCACTCCATAAAATTGTCGCGCATTTGTCGCGCCCGACCTTTGTATCATATAGCATTACCAACTCAACAAGGTCAGAGCAGAAAGTAGAAGATACCACATAAATATCGTTGCTAACGCCCTCAGAGCCCATTCTGATTAGACTGCTACCTATCAACGACTGCCTCTTCTTCCAGCCTAACTCAAACTTTCACTCACCAGTTTGCCTCAGATCTCTTTTCTTCTAGGTGTTATACATAATACATCTGATATTTTTCTCTTTTAAGTTCATCATTTCAATTCTCCTCTTTCAGTATTCCATTTCAAGCTACGGTCCCTCGCAGTCAGGCAATTTTTATAAAGCTACGGACCCTCCCGATCTAAGAACATTGTGAAGTTACGGGCCCTAGTGGGGTGGCTGCGAGCCTTCGTGGTCCGGCTAGATTAGTGCCACGGGCTTGATGAGTTCGTTCATGTAAATGCCCGGCGTTTAGGTATTACGTTATGGCTAGAATAGGGTTAACATCCATTTAGGGCTTCATTAGTTCAGAAGGCAAATCAACACTCAACATCGTTCATTGGATTCAGTCGTAAAATTCTACATCGCACGTAACCACAACAGTAACCATTTTACATTGATTGTAATTAACTCAGAAGCTAATTTAATTTCATTTTAGCCCACGACACTAAAGTCTCCCAAGTGTAACATAACTACGAAAAGCCATGTTCCCCATGATCCGTGTTCCGCGTATTTTTTACATGTTATAAAGAATAACTAGGTAAGGCTTGAACAAGCAAAGACCAAATGATTCTAAACTTATCTAAGATTCACATGCGACAATCTATTCTCTATAAAGGTAATAAGCTCACCACCGTTTTCGTGTATTTCGTAGAGGGCGTACTCTGGGATGGAGAGCATTCGCATGTCCGGCCGGAATTTCTCGATGAGAGTTTCTATGACGACGGTGGTCGTCGCGTCGGAGGCCACGCGGATACACTTGGTCGCCACTTTCTGCCCTGAATCCTGGAAGTAGAACCTCATCACCCCGTGAAACTCCAAATCCTGAAACAAAAATCATTTTTATATTACTACCTAATACGTGATATAAAAGGGTACAGGGGAAGAACTATCATGGTTTTTCCTAGTTTGGAGAAAAACAAAATAAAACGAAAATAATGCAATAAAACGTACATCTTGGGTTCAAAAAATCTGAAATTTTGAAATTATAATGTTAACGTACAGGTTAAAGTAATAGAAAAGCCAAAATACCTCACAAAATTAATTTTATAGGAATATAACGGAAGATTAAAAGCGGCTTATGGGGTAATTTTTCGAAATACCTCCTGGCTTTTTCTGTATAGAATATTGTTAAATGAATCAAATCCCTAAATTGTAGCGAATATTCGTAGAAAATGAAGCTATTGAATACATATATGTCATTCCAAATGACTCTTTAGGATTGAGATAAAAATTCCGTTCTTGTGCCAAAAAATCAAGCTTTCCAAAGGAAAGGATGAATTCGTTGGGCAGCACTTTTTGAGCACTTTAAATTGGTAAAATTTCAAAAGAAAGTGCTGAAAAAATCAGTAAAAATGGCCAAAAATTGCTGACATCATATTTTTCAACAAAAATTGTACAAATAAAAGTTTATTAACGCACGGAAGTTGTTTATCAATATTTGTGATCCGAAAAAACCGGTTGGAATGTATTTTACGTGCTTTGGTACAACAAGATTGGGGAATATGGTGAAGATTAAAGTTGGTCATCTGCGAATCACAATTATAGAATACACTTCATGATTACTACAATTACATACACTATTTAGCAAATATAATGAAACACTGAGACGCTTAATAGTTCATAAATTTTAGAAAATGGAGTTTTCATACATATTTTCTCAATTAAACACCACCGTTAAAGTGCATACATGACTGCAACTTTCTTTTTCCCCCTTAGTCAAAACTGTAATTTTCATCTGTTTTTCTGTTCTAAATTCTTTCAAAAATAAACCCCAAGTCACCAAGAAAGTCAATCAATGAATGAAACGGGTTTAGAAGGCCTAACAGGTGGCAAGAGGAAAGCAAGGCAAGTGGCAAGGCTAGGTTGAGGTTTATAACTGAAATTTATCAAAGCACAAGAGGCCTGGATAAAGAATTTGGATTTGTTGAGTCGCAAAAACACGTGAACCTATATTATATGATCGTAAAGAAATTGGAAAATCGGCGGTAGGATAAGGAATGCAGTTAATATACATAGAAAATTCTCTGTGCAAATAATACAATGAAATTGTTTAGATAAGACAAGTCATCGCTGTCATTCAATTGTGTAGTTCCCGAAATTCAAGGGGACTTCAACGTACCTGATTAAACAGCTGATGGTTCAACAGTTCAGGATTTTCTCTATTTATGACAGTAACGGACAGTATTGTTCCCGGACCTTTGGAGAGTTTGTTGATAAATTGAGACGAAGGAGGATGTTGTTAACACCGCCCCTCGTCACCATTGTCAGAGCTCCCCCGAGTATTGTTCAGGATTTGTCACTCAAAACCCTGGCCGAAACCGTTGGGCCTCAACTAGCGCTCCAGCGAGTGGAGTCGAAACTAAACTGAGCGGATTCTCTAATAATCCTAATGTCTTGGGGCCCATTGTATGGTAAATCCGAGGCATTTTCGGGTAATCAACCGTGATGCCAGAACGCCTTTCATTCCGGATGCAGCGTTCACGACTAGACTCGTCTCTATAGCCCACGACCCCAATGACAGTATACCACTCGATCACTAAACTGAAAAAATAACTCTGGAATTAAGCACCGATTCCAAAGCGAAAGAGGGGAATGAAGTGAAACAGTAGTAAGAACCCAAAGATGGGGCTAAAACGTAGAAAAATATACACATGAAACAACATACATTGTTGAGAGCCAAAGTCCCTTTTCAATAAATTATAATTAGCATAAAGTTTCGTATGAAAACGGAAATTGAAATTTATTGTACATGTGTGATACGTTTGTAACCTTCTCAAGTGCATACCTACATCTCACGTGATTTTCATCAAAAAAGTTGAAAATGCAACAAGTTGTTGACATGGATATGTCTTTTAGCTGGGGTATTTGAAAAAAAATGTTTAACATTTTTTTAGCCCGAAAAAGTTTACAGGAAGCTTTATTTTCTATTGATTTTCACGTTCAATCAATGCGTTACTAGCGACGTGTAACTCCCTTAGTTTTCGTTGCAGGAAAATCGTTCGCTACTTTTTGGAATGCTCTCATTTTATCACAACATCTCATGATCCCTAAACCATTATAGTTTCAAGGAAAGCAGATTTATTACGCTAAGTTATAAACTAATATTGCTAGGTAACCATAATGTGAAATTTTGAAATTTGAAATGAACTAATGATGTGAAAAGAAGGCACTACATGGTAGGTATACTATTGAGTAGTAGGTACCTGTAAGCAGTAGGTACTAGACATATCCATTATGTATTGTTTTCCCATCGAGGGAGAAATTTAAAAGTTTCATCAAGTTTGCAGATTTTCACTAATTTGTATATGAAAATCCTATAAATATAACGCCTATATCATATCATTTGCCAGGCCTTTTCTCCTGTCCCTTCTGTGTGTAGGGAAAGCAGTACGCATTCGAATATTGTAGTTATGAGCTGAATCTATAAGTAGATGAGGTTCGCTCGGTTCATGTTTTCACCCACCCGCAATCAAAAAGTCAAGAGCATCTCCCCACCCTTTCCGAGAGTACAAACAAGCCTACAACACTGAAGAGGGTTACCAGTAGTGGCCACTCAACCTCCCACTTTACAGACCCCCAAGTCAGGCCAAGCTCTCCGACTCTGATGCCTTTTTGGTTCTTTTTGGGGCATCTCTCGCTTAACCCCGTGTTTAGGATTCCGACCCATACCGACTCTTCTCTGCCCAGGCGATGTTGATCGACTCACGTGATGTTTGCTTCTTCCCGGCTGGCCAAGAAATCGGTGATTCCCGCCTCTAATTGGCGGCCTTCATACATCAACAAAGCGAAATCGTAGGTTAGGTAAGATGCGGGGTCAGGGAATGAAAATTGGAGAGATATACCGATGGAGAATCGAGCGATTTTCCTCGAAAGTCGTTGAAATATATCCTGTGTAAAATACAATACCTTCAAAAAAGTTGCAAGTAAGAACTTGAAAATACAGGCATATTATCCCCCCGAAAATCGGAACCAATTACATTACAGAAAAGAGTTTTCACAGTCTTTTGAACATGAAAATTGATCAGTAATAATAATGATGATAATAATAATAATGAAAATCGTTCAGTTTTACCCTTATTAGTTCCCGTAATTTCTGGAACTCCGAGTATGTATTAATTCCTACAAACATTTCAAGGCGTGAGCAGAAGAGGGAAGGAAAAGCAGTAGGTGAAAGAATTTGTGAGGATGTAAAAGGGCCAACAAGATCAATCTCATTTCGAGGGGTTAGAGCAACAACTAGGTAACTCAAAATTTTGAGTTTTTTCAAAATTTGTGCCACAGGAGATAGTTTGACACTATTTTTAAGAAGTTAAATGACATCCCGAAAAAACATATGTTTAACAGTCAAATATACCAAAAACAAATGTGGGTATCTCGAAATAATACACAACGTTCAATGCAACAAATGGGCAACTCGAATTGCCTATTTGTTGTTCTATTAAAACAAGAAGTTCAAGGTGATACAACTACGTAACTCTAGATGCCTAGTTATAGCACCATCCGATTTCAGTGACAGCCCAATGCGTTACAAGGTAACTCCTTGTTTATTTACAGTGCATTGTTAATATTTCTATAATAGTATATTATAATAAATATAATATACTATTATAGAAATATTAACAATGCACTATATAATAAATTTTATTATATTATATAATAAATATTATATTATATAATAAATATTATATTTCTATAAAATTAGCCGTCTGTAGCGGTGCGGATTAACTAGTCAAAGCAAAAGAAGAATGGCAGGCCCTAGCATCACCAGCTGCTTTCATTCCAGCAGTTGTTTGGCTTCATAAATTTTATTTGTGTGTACCTATCTAACTGCATTCGTAGCCGAGAGGCCGGCAAAGCTATGTATACAAGAACGAAAAGAATTTGGCATTGTATGAAGAATGTAACTAAAAGTAATTCGTACAGTTAGGTCCACATTCAGTTATTTAAAATATCGATTATTCAATGATCAGTCGAGTACTACAGTGTTGTTGTTTTACTATTGATTTCTTACCTTCTAAATCTATAACTATCACAATTATTATGCATGCCATCTCTTGGGATTCTTTGAATAGCATCAATTACCAACCTAATGCATTTTCAGTGATAGAAGATCAAGCAGCGCGGAAAAGAGTCAAACATTTCGCGAAATGGAATGAAACAGAATTCATTATGATGTTACGTCTGGACAAATATCCAATTCTTTTTCAATTTTCTGAGTTTATAAATGAGCACACACAATCCCCACCGGATAGAAATAATCGAATTTCTCCTATTAGCAAATTAATATTACCTTATATTCTATGTAGATCATTGATGGTTCTATGGATTTCAGTGGTCGTATACTATGAGGTGAGCATTGAACTTGTACAATAAAATAGCATGGGTCTACATGACCGTTACGGACATACGGTTTTGTAGATTTGAAAAGAATCGTAAACACAATCCTAAAAACTAAAATTCTCTGTGTTTCACCGCCACAAAAACGTAGACACGGAAAACATTATGAAGAAATCGGTTCAATTCGGAACAAAGGGTGAACTTGAGCAGATATCACTTCTGCGAGGAAGTTTGAGATACTCAAGATAGCCACAATCTTCAAAATTCCAAAGTAAGAAAACTACTTTTAAAGAACAACAACGCACTACCGAACATCATTTCTATATTCAAATACCTTGATAATAATATTTTATTGGCTGAAAAGAGATAATGCGGTACAGTACACTGAGGAGGCATTCAAGTACATAATCCAAATTTACAGACTCCACAGCGAATCTCTTTATAGAACTCTGATGTAGATACTTCAAGCGAATAAATCGCGGGAATTCAAAGAGAAGTGTTTCCAGCAAATTTATTCTGGAAATGATTAGCTTCCCCTTACCTAGGAATATGTAACGAACCAAATTTGTTACCGCGAAGGCTTTACGCCATAAATAAAGTAATCAATTTTATAATCAAGTTATAGTTGAATAACTGAATTTTTTGTTTCAAACGCCCCCAAACCATCAAGAAAAGGTTGCCAGGTCGGTACCAAATTCATTGTGCTTGAAAAAAGTTTATTCACGTCGAATCGTCGGTTTATTGGTGGGGACGATGATTGTTGTTGGTAGTGGTGGTTTATATCAACCTCTCTCAGGAGACTTGGGGTTTGTTTGCTTATCGCCGTTGGATAAAAATTGAAGCCCCTGATATATGGGCTGGGTAGCAGCTCAACGCCTCTCGTTTCCGAGATATATTGGTGAGAATTACGCGAGGGAACACGAAGAAAATATTATTGAGAAGATATTAGATATTACTCTCTACAATTCGAAGTCATATATTTATATTATTTATTGTTATACACATATTGCTGTTTCGGAAGAATGACTACAACACTAATAGTCTATACCTACGTGTATTTCGAAGTTGACAATTAGATTCTGTAATGAAAACAACTTTCTGTAAACGTTTATTACCACCGGCATTGGTGATGCGACAATCCCAGAATACGAGTATTACTTAGGTGTTTCAAATGGTCTCAAACAAACTCGAATTTATTTCAAGTTCGAATTTTAGTTCTAAGACTTTTCGTTATCGTTCTGAACACCCCAAGAGAACACAGAAATTACTGACTTGATGGAACAGAAACTCGCGTTAACAAATTATGGTTCTCCAGTTCATTTCACGTATACATTCACCATCATCACTAAAATTTCCTAATTCATGCTATACAATGCATTTGCAAGGCAGACTGGAAAACCTGTGTAGAATAAGTTTCAATGTAAGAACGTCCCTTATAAATTTGGCGGGATTGTCAATAATTTATTTAGTGAGAAGCGGACCATATTGTTTTCGTTGGACTCAGAAGGAGGCATCACTCAAGAGATGGAACAATAACCACTACACACATGCCTACAAACGATTAGGACCGTTCCAAATTCAAGTTTGTCTATTTTTACGAAGAGAAGAATATATTTTTTCTCCAAACAATGATGAGTTTAGTCGTGGACTATATAAAAACTGGAATGTTGAAATCCCTTCGAAAAGTTGGGAAGGAGTAGGCTTGTATGTAGATATTGATAGCAGAGGTGGGCGTATTCGTAATCGTGAATACGAATATATTCACAGAAAACCTATTCTGCTATTACGAATATATTCGTATCAGCGCATGTACTCGTAAATACAAATATATTTGTATGATTCACACTTTATGAATACGAATACAAGTGTATTCATTTTCACGTTTGTAACTAAACCTGTATTCACGAATACGAATATGCCAATTTCCGATTGGTAGGTAGGAATTAGGACCAGGCATAATTACTTCGAGGTGTTATCATAAAATCGTCAAATTACTTTGGAAACAAAAAATGTGTTTTAGAACACAAATATGGTTGACTATAGTTAATAACTATTTCTTTTCATTATGGTGTACATAATGCATGCATTATGCAATATGGTTTCTTATTCCACCGTGTTACTTCCGTTCCATTCTAACGATTGTAATGCATGTACAATAGTTGAAAACAGTTTAAAGTGACTTTTCCAACTTGGTGTGAGTAGTTGGGTCTTTATAATCCGCCCACATTGTCCGCGAAGCCCCATACGTTCAACATTGAACCCAGATAATTCCAAGTCATATACTGTTAGATTAAGTACTAGGACAATACTGATCGATGATGATTTGACTAAAATGTTCTTGAGCAGTCGTTCTCAAATAAACACAACTTAGCATTGAACACAATTTCACATCCCGCTGCCTCTTTTACTGAAGCCACGTTTATGTAATTGGGCCTTTTTGTTTATGTTTGGGCCTTTTTGTTCATGTAATTGGGCCTTTTTGTTTATGTAATTGGGCCTATTGGTGGATCCTTGTGGAAGAAAAGTAGTATTTGTTCAACAGGTAATACAGCATAAAGGTAAATAGCGCTGCATAGGCAATGCATTTTGGATATGACGTTTTAGGCAGTAATGACCACATTATTTTTAAGACGATTTTGTGGCGTACACCTAATTTATTTATACGGAGAGTGGTAAATACAAAAATAATAGTGGAAAAAAGGTTTTAAAATTTAGCCATTCTTATTTCCATTTAGATCACCGGCTTTGCTCATGCGAAAACGTGTAGGACTCCCATTATATTACAGGAGAATAGGCGAGTATATTAAGGTTAATCGGATGAGCGGAACAAGTTGAGTTAGGTAAGCATTTCGAGGCACTCGATCTGTGGCGATTCTGTCACGGAGTCGAGACCGCCATAGTAAACAGTGGGGGATGGTGTCAAGGTCACGAAATGGGTGAGCAGCTTCACAGGGTTGCCAGCCTTACGGTAATTTCAGGTCATGAAATGAAGAAACGCATCTTTCTAATACCATACTCAAAACCAAGTTAAATTCGTCTCGTATAAACTCAAAATATGTATATGTACACGGTTCGAACTTGGCTAAGAATTTGAACTCCTCAGTTTTCAATTAATTACAATAAAGATTCGGGGCAGCTCAAATAGGAAACAAGCAAGGAAAAAAGTTCCAGGCATGCGGCATGATCGTATGAGCGAATTTTCGTAGATTACAGTTTTATGTTACTTTGCTTTGAAATTTTAGTACTTTGAGTGCAAAGAAAATGTTAAACACCGATTTTATGGGAAATAAACTCGTTCTAAATCACATTCTACGATTCAAGATAGATTTTGGTTGTTATGCAATTTTTCAATTTTTTTTAATCGATTTTTTATAAAATATTAATGAAATGTAAGTACATTTTTTTCACCATAATTTTATGAATTAATTATTAAATGTTCTAGTTCATTGTTAATAAACTTCGTTTGACTCAAAGTCTGACAAAAATATGAATTTAACGATTTTCAGACGTTTTTAGTAATTTTTGAGCACATTTTAGTAGAAAAAATACTTCAATTTCTACTGAAAATGTGTGCACTCCCCATAAATTTAATTCTTTCCTAATTTAAAATTGAAATTGACACGAACATCAGGACCTATCATAACTGGTCACTGATAGGATACAGGAGGAGGACCCCCTCATCATACACATATTAAGCAACAACCTAAACAAAATTAAGCTTTGAAGAGGCCTAGAAAATAGGGCGAAAGCGCTGAGCTGTAAATATACATGTACCCAAAACAACGAGAAGCCTTCAACTAATGTCTCATCCAATAACCAGCCTACCTGAAGAAGGAAGATGGCTACCAACCACACCTATTGCAAGGAAAATCGTGCGAAGAAAATGAACAAGCAAGAACAGTCGAGGCGACAATTCTCAACCAGTTTTCGTGATTCTTATTTTCTTCCATTACGAATTCAATATATAGTTTTGGAACGCACGTAAGGAGCTACGAATTTCATCGTTTGATGAGATGAATGTATGGTGGGGGTAATACTGTTGAGCCATAATGTTTCAACTATTCTCGTGATTCTTATTTTTTGTTCAATTATTAATTCGGTCTAGTTTAGGAACGTACGAGTACATCAGGAGTTTCAAATTTCATTGTGGTAGGGGGAGAATGGAGGAGGTAACAGTAATAAATTATGATGTTTCAACTATTTTCGTCAGGATCGTGCCTCTTTTTCTTAAATTAAGCATTTGGTATAGTTTTGGGAAATATGCTACAAGATATTCAAATTTCATGATGGAAGGCGGTGAATGGAGAGGGTAATAGCCATAATCGTGATACTGTTACTATATTCATCTGATTTCAGGCGATGTTTTTAATATTTGTTCGATCCAGATTTTAGTCCAGTTATAGGTACAACCTAGAAAGTTTCAAACAATTATTGTCGGTGGAGGGGGTAAATAAGGGTTGACTAGACGTGTGTTTAGGCCGACCCCATCATATGAAGTCCCCTCCCCCTGGGGATCTTCCACAAAAAAGGCCTTATCTGTACCGAATGGTGGTCAGCTCGTCAAGCAGAAATCACCTGAGTCCCTTCCTTTTGATACACTCTCGAAAGAAAAAAACACCTTTCCTCTACATTCAGATGAGAAGGTGTTTTCTTCTCACACTCACTCCCGCTCCAGATATTTCCTTTATCTCTCCGGAGAGAAAAATTCATGGAAGGCAGACACTTTTCAGGTATCAATTCTTCGGATCTACTTGGAGAAAGTTGAGGATTGGAAACATTCATTAGTACTATCCTTCTTCGTGAGAACAATTAGTTAGTCATTATAATGCACCTTGAGAACAAAGTAAATTAATAATGGGATTTCGTAAGAGGGAAATTAACAAAGTTTGTATATTTTAAGGGCGTCCGCTAGGACAGTTGCGTTGGGAAAATAATTTGTTAAATCCAATTCACTGTCTGTGTGACTGTTTTTCATCTTAGACAACGTTTAGGATAGATCGAAACCAAAATCATGTAAACATTATTGTATGCATATACACGCGAGCCGCACCTTCAGCAAAGGTGAATCTTGAGTTCTTACTTTTAGTGCACCGGCGAGAATTTAAAATTTTTCCTTCAGTTATATAATTCAACATTTATTTAATGTTGACCTGTTACTTTTTTTTTGGTTCTTTGATTTGGTAGTGAAATGTAGTGTCACAATGGAGACAATTTTAAATTCCGTCACATGGAAACACAACCTTCGTCGTCAGCATGTGAAGCACAATTGCCGGTTCTAGAGGTGAAGTGAAGGAACTTCGAATTTCTCTTCTATTTTCTCTAGGGCAAATAGTCGTCATAATGAGGAAGGATTTTGGGGACAACTTGTTCTGGGAGCCTCAAGAAAATGTATTGAAAGTACACGCAAATAAAGGTCATTATGAAAAACTGCGTTGAAAATCCTATGGGAAACCCATATTCAACATATTTTTACTAACACTTTTTCAATACTTACCAGACTTGTGAGATTTGAAGTTTTGGCTGGGGACAATCACAATGTGGAAAATTTTGAGCCTTTGAAATGTAATAATCCCACCCTAAATTTGAAACATCAAAAGTCTAAAATGTACAATTATTCCAGGAATCACTCCCATGCAGTTTTTTTTTTTTTTTTTTTTTTTTTTTTTTTTTTTTTTTTTTTTTTTTTTAAAGGAAGACATACATTTTTGAAAATGACCGTCGAATATCATTGAGGTTCCCGGACATCGCAGCTACACATAGTCACGCTGTATAAAACCCAGTTTCTACCGATTCTAGACTATGCATGCAAAATTCGGTCTCCTTCGAATGCGGTGCAAATATACCGCGGCTAGAACGAGTCCAGAATAAGTCCTTACGGTACGTGGCCTTCAAACTTAATATTCCATGGGCCGATGTGGAATGCAACTTTTTTCGAGAGAGGTGTCGCCTAGTAACCCTGGAGAACAGAAGAAGCTCGGCCTGACAGTTCTTTGTAAGCAATAAAACGGAAACATTGACTGCCCACCACTTTACGCAAAAATTAATCTTTTAGTTCCACATATCGCCACCCGCTCATCATCACTATTTTTCATCCCTTTTTCCTCAACAAATTAACTAAAAAACCAACCGCTACATAGAATCTTCCGTAATACCAACCTCTTCAAATCTCTTAAGCCCGATTTCCTCTACTTCAACTCACCCCTAAGAACATTAAAATTACTAATCGCCTCCTCACAATTTAATTATTGCTTATGGCCATTTTCTCAAATTTTGTACTCCCATATCCTCTTCTTCATTTTGTACAAATTTGGACTTTTATTTTTCCTCATGTATAATTTCAGAAAATTGTGTAAATATATTGAATGTTACTCTAAAGGGTAGAATTTAAGGGATGAAATATTAAAAAATCTTTCATATACAAACTTCCATATAAAAGAGTAGGTTTTTCATTCGATTGATATGGAATTCAGTTCAATGAACCGAATGAGCCCTGGGTATCGTACGATCAACCGTTCGCGCGACAATTTAATTTAATACTATCGCCTTCAGCGCGCAGAGCTTTATTCTAAAATTACTAGGTGAATCGCTATATTTCATTATTAAAAGCTAGGAAGTGTATATGTTTGTAGAGGTTTATTATAACCTTGGAAGAATCCAATATGTTTTTGCTATGAAATCGGTAGTTAACGATCTCATTGTACTCAAAGTGCTCAGATTTCAAAACAATGTAACATAATATAAAACGATAATTTACGAAAATTAACTTATACGATCATGGTGCTTTATTGTAAGAATCTCTTGTAACGTAACCAAAACTGGTAGGTAACTCATGCTTCACTCGCAAGGCTCCGTAAGCTATATGAATACTCGAAACAGAATACAGGTGAGCCTGGCGTGTAATGGGATAATGAGTGCATTGACGACCGAATGAACAGCCAAAAGATATGAAAGGGGATTTCGTTGCGATTAGCACCACTTCGTCAGTCATCACTCATCCGCCACCGTTATTCATAACGTCAAATCCCATTTAACGCGAATGAGCGGGCTATAGAACCTGCTCACGAGTGCCAACTTCAAACCCGCTCCATATTAAGGAGAAAGGAAATAGGGGAAGGCCACAACAGTGCGGGGGAATCTGAGAGACTGGAATAGGTCATGTCATGAGTAATCGAATGAATAAAGATTTATATATAGTATACGACGATTAAAAATATATATATATATATATATATATATGGGGTTCGAACAGTTAAATTTTCAAAACTATAAGTGATGAAACATGAATAAAAAAACTAAAATGACCAGCTGATTATCACGAACGATATCCATACGACATACGAGCCCGCTCCACTTTCTGTACAAGCATGTTCTGATTAATCAAGCGCATTGCAGCTGTGATTTGTTGCTTGAAATCATCATTATTGTTAGGTAAAGGGGGTTTGTAGAAATTTACCCTTTATGAAACCTCACAAAAAAAATCGCACGGTAATTTCGGTCAAGTGATTTTGGGGACCGGACGACCAGGATGCCATACCGACCAATCCATCGCTGTGGATAGTTCTCAACTGACGAACAGATGCAATGCATGAGGTGGGGCACCATCTTGATCTTCATGGAAATGAAATCCTGTGGAAGGGGTTGAAACTGAGGAAACAGCCAGTCCTGCAGCATTTCGAGATAAGATACGCCAACGACGGTGTTTTCACCAAAGAAGACGGGTCCTTATACTTATAGAATTAGTTGAAAATAAAAGTTCCAGTCATACAGCATGATCGTATGAGCCAATTTTCGTGAGAAAATCGTACTATATTATGTTACATTGTTTTGAAAATTGAGGACTGAGTGCAAATAAATTATTATCTACCAATTTTATGGCAAATAACTCGTTCTAAATAATTCCAAATAATAATCTGCAATTAAAAAAGCCACAGTTCCTTTGAGCCTGACGGCTAAAATTAAAAAACATGAATATGCTTTAGCCGTACACGACTCACTCCTCGTCGATTCTCTGAACCCGACCCCCCATCGGCCTCTGAACTCTGTTTATCATTCAAAACAAAAAAATGTTTTAGCTCCTCGCTCTCACTTTATTATAGAAATGATCACGACCATTGAGCTCTTGTGAGATGATGATCTCCTAATAGAAACTCGCGAGTAAACATTCACTTTATTATAGAAATGATCACGACGATTGAGCTCTTGTGAGATGATGATCTCCTAATAGAAACTCGCGAGTAAACATTCGCTTTATTATAGAAAGAGGCTAAAGAGGCTACATACGAAATTACAGCTTCCTATAGTGTAAAGTATAGAAATTACCTATTAAAATAATTTAACCACCGCTTCACAAATCTAACCGTTCTCGCAATATTCGGATCACCTGCTATGAATCACATAGTCGAAACACCAGCTCAATGAAATCATCAGAAATTAACAAGCGGTTGCAATCATGTTCACAATATCAATAATTGAGAATGATCACCTGTGTGTAAACAATTATTCATATAACCATGCTCATAACTCAGCTTGTTGGCCACGCACTTCGCAGTAGTTAATATAGTATGGTTGGATAAATCGAGAGCTTTCGAACGAATGGTCAACGAATTTTGTGGGATGAAAAACGACGAAGTATCATATCCCTAGCAACGACTCGGTTGTAAGCGGAAATCATCACAATTATTGGCGCTACTTTCGTTGCACTCTCGTGGGACATTTTTCGGTAGTTAGGTCACGGCTAAAGCATATTCATGCTAAAAAGAGACTTTGGATTTTTAACTTTTTAAAACTTTCTATCGATTTTAGCGAATGTTTGTAGAAAATGAAGCTATTTCAATAGCTCGGAAACACACACATGGCTTCCACGGTTTCCATTCGATTTCAATGAAATGTTCAGGGATGGAATGGTTCCATGAACATGATTGCTGTATGAAACGACAGCAATGATTGGATCTGGAAATGTGTCTTACCTTGAACATGAAATTTATAAAATATACCATTGTTGTAAGTAGGTAAAGTAGATGTACACGTTCATTCATAGTAAGGCCTTTGGAAGTGTGATATCAATATATCATAATATAATTTGTCCCCGAAATAATATTATGATGTAATGCATTTGGTGCATGTGATGGGATAGTGACAACTATGAATCATATGATTCTTCTGATGAATGGAAATAATAGATTCTTCGAATATTTGTATCGAAACAGTGAGGAACTTCACAATGATGTCTAGCTGACTTCAATGAAGGAAGCTTCGCTCATGTCGAGCTATATTGACCCAATTGAAAGGTCACTCGACGTTTCTGATGGGTTCAATTCACTTCATTGAAGACCAGAATAATTATAGTTCCGTTAAGTTAGAAAAATTGAGACAAGTCCCCAGAGAGAACGGACAGGGCGCCATTCTGAAATAGGACAAATTTCCATTCGCGCTAACCTGTACTAATTTGTACAATTTATTACCCTGAAACCAAACTCAAATTCAATTCCAATTAAATCAAAGTCAAAGGTCAGGTCAGTTGTTTCAATTCAATTTCAATTATTAACTGAAATATCTCAAAGTAAGCTTAAAAATAAAATGAAATAAATAAATAAATTTTAAAAAAGCAATATGATGAAATCGAGCAATCAGGGTAAAATGGGTAACATCCGACACGTCTACGATCTGACACCATTTTTTATGACGTTTTATGATGAAACCAGCCGGGCGTTGGCTTCATATTTTCAGGAAAAAAGTGCTTCTAAAAAAGTTCATTATTGGAAGCCCAAAACATGCCTTAAGTACAAGTTTCACTGAGTTTTCACTACTTTAAAAGCTTCCAACAGTGAGTAAAATCTCAATAGTTTTTTCCCTCTGAACGTGTAATTGGTCAAGTTACTAAGAAACTTTACGTTCGAATTCTCTTCTTTGCATACGTCTTTATAACTGGATTTCATGGAAAGCTCCAGCAAGGGACCCAAACGCTTCAGCGCTTAGGCGGGGCCGTATATCTGTCAAGCACCAGGTTCCAAAACTGCTATTATCAAGATTCTTTGCTATTTTTATGTATGATTTGTTTCCAATCATTCTTTATCGTGTATAGGGAACTGGACTTCACTTATTCAATAGGCTCGCCCGAGAAATTTCAAATAAAAAATGTATTCTTGAATCATGTTCAAGGGTTATCAGAAATACATTTATCGTATTTTTTTTTTTTTTTTTATTTAATGTAAAAACGCTGTTTTACATTTAATCTTCTACTGAACCTATTGATGGTGATGCTACTTCTTTCCCCAATACCTCTTTAGAGGAGGGTCTAAGGAACAGTTGCAGTACTATTGCCCTGGGGTGGATCAGAATCTAGATGGCATAGAAGGTATCGGAAAAACCAAACCGCGTTCACGAAACATCACTTATTGTGTTACTAATCACTTCCTTAGGTATAGGATATCCCAATAAGAAGCTCAGGTTCAGAGAGGCTACATGATTATTGCCAACATACACAAATGAAATTTGTCAGGTGGTTGACATACACCCGCTATAGCAGGAGGGGTTAACTCTTGCATTATGTGATTATGTGTGAACATTCAGAGGCGTCTGATCAAACATCCACCCAGTGAAGTGAAAAAATAGAAATTAAAAAAATCGAGGAAAATAATAATTCTTCAGAGTTCATTTTAATCTATGGATACGAGAGATAACAAGATCTGGAACGTATTGAACAGTTGAAGAATTAATCTGAAGCAAAACGGGATTGAGAAAGTCCTCGAGATTTCGCGAAAGAACAGATTTGGGAGCCGCTAAGGTCGAATGCAGGAAGCCTGTTCTATTTAGCGCGGTTAGTGGCCACGGAACATCAGTCACCCATCAGCGGTTGGACCTAATTGATGGAGGCGTCTGATCGAACATCCACCCTTTGAAGTGAAAAGATAAAAATAAAAAAATCGAGGTCAAGATCGGATTCGTTTTCAACCAAGTGCAGACCCCAGTCCGACATCATCATTCATTGGGGAGAAATTGAAGAAGCAGTCTTCGCTCGTCAGATGACTCCAAAATGGTCAAGGGGTCATCCTCAAGAGGAATTACTAAGATTGCCAACCAATTACAGCTTTGGAAGACGTTTTCGCACAAGACCCCATTGGACCCTAAAGGATTAACAGCGTTCAATTGTCCTACAAATACCCAAGAATAACCAGACGCAATAATATTGACAACAATTTAACTAAAGCTAAATGTTTATGAGTCGATACTTACGGCGAAATTGATCATTTACGCACTATGTGTGTGACAATCAACATTTTTTATCAAGTATCAAGTTTTTACAAATAGTGGAGTGTATGTAATTTTGCTTTCGCACGGTGACAGAGGATATCATCATCAATGATCCGTTCAGCCGGGTAATTACAAGCAAGTGTCAATGTACACACTGGATTCTGGACAATTTCAGTTTCATTATAGGATTGAGGGTACCATTACACAGATTGGCATAATTGAAGTGAGAAAATACAACAATCAAACGCCTCGAAATCGTTGTGGAATGACTCATACGTTTGAATATGACGGTAACATACAGGCAAACAATAATTATACGGTCTACACGTAATGGCAGTTCGTTGACTAGGAAAGCCAAGAGCACCTAACCTAATATTGTCGCTCTGACCTCAAATGCGCAACACAGATGCTACGTTAGAACTACCATCCCAATATACCCTTATTATCTACTAGCCGCTCCGGCTCGCTACGCTCGCCTCCACGTCCAGCCGGGGGGCAAGCCCCCCGGACCCCCCATTAAATTGCTCGCTTCGCTCGCAAAGTGTGGCATGTAGGGAATATTGCTCGCTTCGCTCGCAAAGTCTGGCATGTAGGATATGTTGCTCGCTTCGCTCGCAAAGTCTGGCATGTAGAAAATGTTGCTCGCTTCGCTCGCAAAGTATGGCATTTAGGGAATTTTACTCGCTTTGCTCGCAAACGGTAGATCCCTAAGGGTAGGTTTAACTTCTGTAGGGGATGCTGCTCGCTACGCTCGCTTGAGGAAGTTATACTGCCCACCCAACTTGGCAGACGTTTTTTTCTGTTGGGGAATTCTTACAAACAAATTAATTCTTATAAAACTACGTGGAACCACGAAAAGTTTATTAGGGAATGTTGTACTGCCCACCCAACTTGGCAGACGTTTTTTTCAGTTGGGAATTCTTACAAACAAATTAAATCTTAGAAACTACGTGGAACCACGAAAAGTTTATTCGGGGATGTTGCTCGCTTCGCTCGCAAGGTATACCTGTATATGTGTAGGACAAAGTCCGTATTTATTATTTGAAATGGCTCTCGCTTCGCTCGCAAGGTAGGTACCTATGTAGGCATACCTGCTCGCCTCGCAATGTTGTGACATCGAACCCTTCACGTCAATTCTTGAGCCTTCTCTCGTCCACGGCAGAATCATTTTAATCGCTTTGCTCGCTTCTGCTCGCAATTTGACCGAGTTCTCGTCACTTTTTTCGATATCCGATTTCGGATTCAGATTCGGCGGACCCAAAGCTGTATTTCGCCCGCGAAAACCGTTCCGAAAAACGTACCTTTATGGGGTATATTTTAATCGGAAAAAATCAAGTTTTTCGGCGGACTTTTCGAGAAAACGGGTCCGTACTCTCGCATTTTTTTGACGCATTTCCCGATACTTTTTTCGCGATCCGATCGCGCCGTCGTCTTCCTCGTTCAAAAACCTACGAAACCCGTATTTTTCCGGAATTGTCGACGGCCGTTTAGAGGGGTAGAGGATGCGGGGAAGTCCAAAAAGCGCACATTAATTCTTACTTCGACCCCCCTCCCGCCCTACGGCCCATGGTTCGGCTGGGATTAGAAAATTTTAAATTTGCTCGCTCCCCCTATCGGAAAATCTCAAGAAGATCCCCCCACTCGTAGACTCCTCCCACTCAGCCGTTTGGCCGTGCATAGCATGGACAGACAGACAGACGGAGTTTCACTTTTATAAATAATAGAGATCTACATGAAATCCCAGAGCCTTCAAGAGTCGTTTTAAGGGCTACGAAGTCGCTGTCTATAATTCCTGTGGACTGGAGAATATTCACTTTAGCAAAATTCGTGAATCTATGTTTTTCTGTACAAACGAAAACATACCAATATTTAAAATTTGACCAAGAAAGTCTTAGAGTAGGGACACCACGATGGAAATTTCATCTTTTACATTTCATTCCATCAGCTAAAATAGATCTCAACGACAGTTTTCCAAAAAGGTGTAATGTGAAAGATATTGAGTGCTTGGAAGTGACAAAAATTGCCGTGTAAAAAGCTGAATGACGTCATAGGAGAGGGACTCAACTCAACGCATCCACCATGACATAAATTAAATTTCCCAGTATCGGTTTTTGTCTCAATCGTTTGGAGTTTTGAGAATTGAGAACATTATTTGTAATGTTGGGTGTACAAGAGCTCAAAATCTGATTCTTATATCAGCTCTTTATGAATCTTGTGCAGATTTTGTCACACTGCAATCTACAAGGAAACGTAACCTCAAAACTCGAAAAGGTAGACTTGAATAAAGATTAAATATAATTTCATCGGATTAGCACCCTCCTCACGGGTACAAGTTACACGCATAAATGTGCGTTAATTTCTTTAATGACATAATGACGAGATAAGTGTTCAAATAGTGTCATGACTCATGTATTGAGTGAATTTCAGAACATTTTTTTCGGGTTGTTCGTGTAACTTCCAATTCACTCTGAGGATTGTTGTACAATTAAAAGCCAACAATGACAAAAATCTCATTTTCTATTAAACCAAATTGTCTGCTGAAAATTAAATTCAGTAGCACATGAAGCCAGTACATCAAATGGAGTTGTGATATTTGTGAGCTTGAATGATTTGAAAAACAATATTCCTACTTATTCGTGAATTAAAATAACCCAAAACCTGGCTATTTATTCTGAGAAAAATTTTAAATGAGAAGCGACCGGAAATCTTTCAACAATATCATTTAATGCTGCACATAAGGTATGTAGCAAAAGCGGGATGAAAACTAGTGGTATGAGACAAGGATTGTTAAACGCTCATTCAAGGAAATTTATTATTTGTTATATTTTATTTTATTTATTTTTATAATTTTTTATTTTATTATTATTATTATTATTTTCCCCCCATACGGGGTGAGCCTACGAGAGATTCACTCTAAATGAATGAAAATATTAATTTAATTTTAGTGATTGTCTCAATGATAAGAAACCTTATCATCATTTAATTGGAGCGACCTATAAGATCGATAGGCTTGAACAGTTGAAAAGATTAAAACCAATAACAAACACCTAATAATGGGCTGATGACCGTAACATAATTTATATAATCCACAAGCCATGAACTACTGCAAAACACTTCTACCGTACATAGGGGAAAGTACATAATATGGGGGAGACGTGCTTAGAAATGACTAACGAAGGATTGAGAGGTCGAGACTTTAAGGCATTTTAACATGAAATAAGATATCATGATGTAAAATTTTCATAACACAAAAAAAATTCAAGTTTTGGTAACCTGATAGGTTTTCTATAACATGGCCCTCGGAACGGGGGAAAAAAACGGAATGGAACGCGGGATTCATTGGTGGGTGATGAATATCAATTTCCTAACCGCACAGGGCTGATGTTCTCTTGCAGAGGGAGGGCGCAGTAAATTCAATCAAAGCGAATCAGTGAAGGATGGGAATCGTAGAAATGTAATAAACGTTTTGCTGCAATGCGAAAATACTGTAGTGAGAACTGATGTAGTTCCCTGACGATACCACTAAACTTGTTTGGGATTCTGTCGGTTAAATCGTAGTAAACAAAGGATCAGTCAGCAAACATGTAAAGTAGGATAGTGGATGACAACAGGACGTCCGAATCAGCAAGGTTTTTTTAAAAAATAACGTGACACTTCAAAACCTGGATGAATGGTAGAGATAAAGGGAGAGGAGGGAGGGGGGGATATTAGTTTTTATCACTGAAGTAAAATTAGTAAATTAGGTAAGTACCTACCATCACGTTAACGTAATTTTTCAACGTAAACAGTACCTACTGAAGTATATACCTATCTGAATGAACGTAACATAAGCAGTACCATATTTAACTCCAAGTACCCACGGAGGCGAATGGGATGTCGCGCGCAGAGTGTAACATAGCGCCGAGTATCCACACGCACATCAGCAAACACGAAGAAGCTGACATTATGTAAATCTGCTCACGTTGCAGATGTTTTTTATGTTTATTTTTCGTAATTTTTATTTAACATACGTACCTGTATCCATACTCTCTGGCATGTTGTTTCGATATCCACAACCAAAGATTGTATTCGATAATCATCAGAAACGCTTGCATAAGAGTCTGCAACACATTGGGACATTTTATGTCTTTCGTTGCAGAGTCGTATGCAAGCCCTAAGAGCCACTCAGCTGATCCGGACCCTGGGCATCATCAAGTGAATGTCCGAAAGAGGCTACATACGAAATTGCAGCTTCCTAGAGTGTAAAGCATAGAAATTAGCTTTAAGAGCCACTCATCTGATCCGGACCCTGGGCATCGTCAAATAAATGTCCTAAAGAGGCTACATACGAAATTACAGCTTCCTAGAGTGTAAAGTATAGAAATTAGCTTCAAGAGCCACTCATCTGATCCGGACCCTGGGCATCGTCAAGTAAATGTCCTAAAGAGGCTACATACAAAATTACAGCTTCCTAGAGGTGTAAAGTATAGAAATTACCTATTAAAATGATTTAACCACCTCTTCACAAATCAAACCGTTCTCGCAATATTTGGATCACCTGCTATGAATCAAATCATTGAAACACCAGCTCAATAAAATCATCAGAAATTAAAAAGCAGTTGCAATCATGTTCACAATATCAATTATTGAGAATGATCACCTGTGTGTAAACAATTATTCAAATAACCATGCTCATAACTCAGCTTGTTGGCCACGCACTTCGCAGTAGTTAACATAATATGGTTGGATAAATAGAGTGCTTTCGAATGAATGATCAACGAATTTTGTGGGTTGAAAAATGACGAAGTACCATTTTCCTAGCAACGAGTCGGTTGTAAGCGGAAATCATCAGAAAACCAACCGTAACGCATTTTTGACATTTTCATGTCTTTGCCCTGGCACATTGCACAAAAAACTGTCACGTAACGTAACGTAAATATTTTGACGATTTCCGCTTACAACCGAGTCGTTGCTAGGGAAATGGTACTTCGTCGTTTTTCATCCCAAAAAATTCGTTGACCATTCGTTCGAAAGCTCTCGATTTATCCAACCATATTATGTTTACTACTACGAAGTGCGTGGCCAACAAGCTGAGTTATGAGCAAGGTTATTTGAATAATTGTGTACACTCAGGTGATCATTCTCAATAATTGATATTGTGAACATGATTGCCACCGCTTGTTAATTTCTGATGATTTCATTGAGCTGGTGTTTCGATGATTTGATTCATAGCAGGTGATCCAAATATTGCGAGAACGGTTTGATTTGTGAAGCGGTGGTTAAATCATTTTAATAGGTAATTTCTATGCTTTACACTCTAGGAAGCTGTAATTTCTTATGTAGCCTCTTTAGGACATTGACTTGACGATGCCCAGGGTCCGGATCAGATGAGTGGCTTTTGAAGCTAATTTCTATGTTTTACACTCTAGGAAGCTGTAATTTCGTATGTAGTCTCTTTAGCACATTTACGTGACGATGCCCAGGGTCCGGATCAGCTGAGTGGCTCTTAGAGCTTGCATACGAGTCTGCAGGGGGGTAGGTGATGTAGCCTGGCTCGAATTCAATGAAGTACCCACGGGTGTCGGAACAATGAGTCAACAAGATCGCGAATTCAATTAAGTACCCACGGGTGGGCGGTTTCTCTTATGGCCCATTTAATTGATTTGTACACCCCGCCGTGCGATGCACGGGTGAGATCTGCCTAGTAATAAATACAATAAGAAAACACACATGAAAATGTCCCAATGTGTTGCAGACTCGTATGCAAGCATTTCAAGCTGCTTTGTCTTTCTTATGATTTTCACGTACAACCAAGCCGTTGCTGGGGAAATAAAACTTCTTTAGTGTTTATGGGACCAAAATCGTTCTCCATTTGTTGGAAAGCTCTCGATTTATCACGCATTTCTTTCGTACTTTTAACTTGGAGTAATAAATCAGCATTCCTAGACACTACAATGGCTTAGAGGTCATGAAATGTCGTGGTAAAATGAGAGCATTCCAAAAAGTGGCGAACGTTTCTTTTTTCATTGGTACTCACCTATGGAAATCGTCAAACGATTGTCAAAGTTCTTTCAAGATTCAGGAATCAACAGAACACATCTGTAGCCAAGCACACCACGAACATGATATTTTTCAATACCACCCTTCCACAATTGTTAGGTATAATTAGATTTTAAAAAAAGAAGATTAGATACATCAATTTTGAAAGGGTGGAATAGAAAAAAATAATAATAATAATAAAAATGATTCAGAAACTCGTAAACGAGTTCCACTATCTGCTTTACAAACAGATACCATGTTTCCATGGATATGTCTATGATTGGGGATTTCATAACGGTTGTCCTCGAGAGTTGTAAACAAATCCTTTAACTTTGGGCTGTAGGCGACGAAATGTAGGATAAAGAAATTATTTTATCATTCTTAAAAAGCATACTATACATACTATTAAAGTTTTTAACGCTTTTTGTTAACGCTTTTTTTCGTTTATGTGCCAAAGTAAAGACATAACATGTCAACATTATATTTATGTATGAAACCGATAGACAGGTTTTTCTCTATAAGGCGAAATTGGTAGAAATGGGTTATAGAATTACATATGTGTATGAGTGGAACCCCAGCAATCCGTACAGTCGGTGATTCGGACGGCCCATGGAGAACGATGCAGAACGTAACAATTTTTTTCTCTTCAAATTACCGTTTTTCTAGAAACAAAAATGGGGTCTTTTTAAGTAGAGCGCAGCCACTATTAAATCGGCGGCAATATCCACGACGTGCGTCGCTGAAACAAGGATGAAAATCTGTTCAACGCGATCAGGAGGGACATAAACTTGACTAACCACCACAAGAATAAAGTGTAACTAATGTTTTTTCTTTTTTCGAATGGGAAAGCAAACTTTATTTCTATCTATTACGCGCATTTACACTGACCATTACTCATTTACATTACCTTTGTTTGTATAGGGAAAGTTTTAAAAGCGGTGGCCGTCTTCTTAGAAAACCACAATGCTGTAACTACAACGTACATTTGTGTGATGCATTTATAAACTCGGGAAATCATTAAGAGGGATTTCAAAAACATCAATTTCCAATTCCCAAACCATTCAAAGCCATAATTTGAGGTTGATATTGCAATCAAGAAGTGAATAACTGAGTAGGTATTCTGACAACAATGCAGTCAACGTTAGAATACCCAGCCTATCACTGCATGCCACTAAATCATCACCGCGTAATCTAAAAAATTTGGATCGAAATCTTTCCTACCCACGTTTCTGGGACGAATGATGATTTCTCTTTGACACGTTACTCGGAGCGCAGGGAGATCAGTGGTTGCATATTTGACTCTTGGAGGGACCTCGGGACTGGTAAAATCGTAATGATGTGGACGGCGATTCGGTTACTGAATAAAAAGAGAGGTGTAAGTTTTATGCTGTACGATCCAAAGCCAAGTTTGTATTGCATTGAGTGGGGAACATAGGAGACGAGTGATTTTTATTAAAAACGACATAATATTGTCAATTTGTAAGGGGGGCTGTTACACTTTTAGCGAATTTTCGTAAAAAATGAAGCTATTGCAATGTCAAAATTTTCGAAAACTGTCTACATTAAAATCCGTTTTGAGACATTCTGAAACGAATAAACGAATCTCAAACACTGTTTCATATACATATACATAAATGTATGTGTCCTTCCAGACGATATCTCTCTTCAGGATTGAGATAAAAATTCCGATCTTGCGCCAAAAAATCAAGCTTTCCAAACGAAAGGACGAGTTCGTTGGCCAGCATTTTTTGAGCAAATGAAATTGGCCAAATTTCAAAAAAGTATTGAAAAAATCACTAAAGATAGAAAAAAACGGATAAAAATCGTCAAAATTATATTTTTTAGCAGACTATTGCTCGAATAAAGTTTATCAACTATAAAATGGAACATCGAATATTGATGTAAAAAAATGGTGAAAAATGTACTTAAATTTCAATAAAAGTGCCTGAAAAAATAGATAAAAACTGCACCAAAAGTAATAATCCAAAATCTCTTTTTGAATAGCAGATTAATATTTATAATGAGTTTTTTTTTCTACCATTTATTTTCACTCAGTCCTCAATTTTCAAAATAATGTTACATAATATAGTGCGATAATTTACGAAAATTCGCTGATACGATCATGCTGCATGACTGAAACTTTTCTCAATAAAACCGCAGAATTGATATTTCCAACAACCGCTTGTGCTTCCATTACTCATCGAGCAGCATAGGATTTTTGCATAAATTGCAATCTCACCAATTTCTTTGAGATGAAAACTAAACTAAACAAGTTATATTTCCCTAGTAACGGCTCAGTTTTAAGCGGAAATCAAGCTAAATAAACACACTTTTCGTGGCGCACAACATGGAAATACTCCTTTCATTGCCGATTTGGGATTAGTAGATTCAACGAGTTTGAATCAAAAGACGCTCCTAAATTAAGGTTATCAAGAAAAAACTTTTTTAATGAATAAAATCAAGAAACCAACTAAGATGAAAGCTTTCATTGAGGCAGATCTTCAGTCACTTTGACTCGTAAACGTTTCCCGTAGTCGGGTTGATTCAGGCGGGTTGGCCCATTGCAAACAACTTTCTCCCCCTGCAGTCTTCCCTTTGGAGCCCCAAAGACCCACTTGCCTAGCACAAAGGCCTCCTGTGAATAATTTTTGCCTATCCCGCCTCTCACTACCTTTGCTTGTCCGCGCGAGAGCTCTAAAACGTTGACTTTCCTCTCAGACGGTCCCCCAGTTTTCAAGGTAATTTCCTTCACCACCAGTAGAGGTGGTACAGTCGACGTCATGAAAGAGTCCGATTTCAAAATCTGCATATTTCAAAAAGGTAATTTAAAATTAAAATACGGCTACTTTATCAACAGTTCCCACTCAGACTTATATGATCCACAGAAAACATGTGGTTTCATATTGTTTCTTTGAATTAAAAAAAAAAAAAAAAAAAAAAACCCACAAAAGAAATGGATAGATGATAACGGATGAAGCCATAGATTATAGATTTTATTGTATATTTGTCATATGTATTACGTGTTTTCACATATATAAGAACTAGTGAATTCCACGCAACACTCGTATTAATGCAATCAAATCAAAAAAATTCTTCAGCTAACACTAACCTAAACACTGGAGGGGGGAGGAGGTGTCATTTCTACAAACCCGGATAACGACTGTTGTGAAGGTGCTGTTGCCGGTACTTGGCGTTTTAGCAATAGGTTCAAACTAATTACAAAAAAAAAAAAAAGATATTGTAACAGTTATTGAATTACACCCCACTGAACAGAAGATTCCCCCAATTCCTCTATCTACTGGTACACCATTTGGAATCATTCAATCGTCACCACAAATTACTCAGCACCATAAACCAACAGCGTCCTCTATTAAAATAGACACATCCGTAGCAGCTAAACATATTTAGTTAACGACCATATATGCAATTGCCTACTCAGCTTCTCTTAAATATTTACTCAAAACTAGCGTAGGGCGCCCTCTCGCCCATCTCCTCTCTCTAGGCGACAAAAACGTGACTTTTTCTGTTTTAGTTGACAGATCTCAGTCGATCACGTTGTCCGAACTCCTCCCCTACACTTCTCCGGCTGTTTCGGTTTTAGATTACGTAAGTTCGATGAGTCAGACCCTCTCGCCCGAGTCTTTGAGTCGTTAGCCGCTCTCGGAGTTTTCTGCTGCGTCTTATTTCCGTAATCCCCATCCCAAACGTTTCAGGCTGACGCGCGGCTTTTCTGTTTGTTTCAACTTGCTTTGCCTGTGGTGGTCCGGCTGTTTTTCGGGGATAGTTTACGAGTTCCAGACCCTTTGAAAAGGCTTTGGAAGTTTACCACTATCGTGATTAACGGACACGGAATTGGACTGCAGTTATGGCGTAATTGGTTGGTGAATGACAGCTAATCAGGATTATTGGAGGTTTGTTTTACTAATCATTACGTATGTACATCGGAAATATAGCTGTAATATCTATGTACAGTACTGTAGGTACTCTGTACAGACTTTTAACCGGCAAACTAATAAAGCCAGTGGTTTCAATGTCTACAACCAGTTCAAGTATCCGCAGAAGCGTAGGAGATAATTACAAATATAACACAGTACAAGCGTTTTCTATAAATAATAAAATGGTTATATTAATGTGAAAAGTAATCACAGTGCATTACGAACACAATCACATTTTTTTGGATTTTGAAGACTCAATAGCGTGAGGCTGCATTTGCAGAAGAAGAGTAAAACAATGATACCAACATCAAAAATTAAACTAAGCTGTCACAATGGCAACAAGTTGGGATTTCGGGCGGTTGGGTCGGACGACTTCCGGTCACTTTTTATCGGGTTTTCACAGGTTTCACTGTAAACACTGAATTAAATTGGCGAACATATGGCTTCAACTGATCGAATGTTCTAGAGAATGAATTTAAAGGTTGATAAAGATATTCGGGTATAATAAAAAAAGAACGCAACTGCAGAATTTCTTAAACCAATCAGGTGATGATAATCCCCCTGGAGGTGATAATACTCCCTAATTATTCGTTTGGCAAATTATATCAAACAGTCCGTCCTTTTGCTCATTTTATTTCTGCTGTCGATAAAAAGCACACATTAGACAAGTATAGTAAAATAAGGGTATGACACAGAACTAGCCTTAGATTACAGCGGTAATCAACAATGGGGAAAACGTTTTATTAAGTGTACAATTTACCTAATTCCATAATATTGTTTCCGATAGTGCATGTACAGTGCATTTAAATTGTCAGTAATTTTAAAGGCAAAACCATAGTCAAGTCAAAAACAGAACAAAAATGTCCCAGAGAGTCTCCCTATCAATTTTCAACTTCCAAGCTTTTTTCAAGTCTAATAGTTGTTGGAATCATGTTTACAAAATTAACTGAGAAGGACCACCTATACGTAAACACTTATTCAGACAACCACGCTCATACCTCAGATTGTTGACCACGCACTGCGCAGTGGTTAACATCATACGGGTAAATCGATAGCTTTCCAACGACTGGCGATCGGTTTTTGTATGATGATAAATGTCTACTTAACATTTCCGTAGCAACGATTTGGTTGTAAGCGCCAATCATCAGAAAATAGGAGCATAACTTAGGAAAAGCCACGTGACGGTAATTTTGTCTCTTTTTTGGCCGGGTCATGATGGCAAACACATGTTCCGTGTTAATACAGAAATCAAATGTACTCGGTAATCCCTTTTTCATAACAGAATTAACGTATCCCGTTTAATCCAGCGCCAAATTCTGAACACTTTCATACTAGAACGATCAGCTCGAACTCACTGAACACATTAATTCAACGTTCTCATGTTTTATTCGAATTAAATAGGACCCTTTTAGTCCGGCTCTCGCCTCAACCCTTTGTTTTTACCACGGATTTATTATTTAGGGCTACCACGTGGACCTGGCTGCGACTCTTCTGATGGGAGTTATCTCCTCTGGAGGGCAATGAAGCACTTTTATCCCAATTGTGTTTCCCAGAGCCCTTGATTCTCATTCCGGACTTTTCGTTGCTGTGATAAGCCATTTGCATGATAATTCTCGTCTCCTGGCCGTTATGGCTTACGCTTTATTTTTCTCGTGTTTTGTGAAATACGTTTTACTCCTCCAATAAAAGTCGACTCCCAGAGCCGTGACGTCTGTTTTGAATAAAAATCAACTGGACCCCAAGCCACTTCCGTTTTCAGAAACTCCCAGGTTAGTCCGATCTAACAGTGATGGAGAGTAGTCAAAACGGTTTAAAGATACGAATCGCAAATTATCACACAATGGTTCATTATTTAAAGTATATATTCCTTCTGCGTATTTTAGACAATTATGTCTCCGGTACATCCTAATCAAAGTACATATCAACATAGAAGTAGGCACTACCGAAAGAAAATTGGTGAAATAAAATCACCAACCTGTGCAACAAAGCTAGGTCATTATGTTACTAAAACAGTAGAGCTGGGTTCGTGAATCGGGAACGACATACCAAAACTATAATACGAAATCACGAAATAAGGGCAGTATGAATTTAATATTATTCTATCAAGTACGCCACATCGACAATTACAACAGGCAAGTTGTCAAGTTTGAATACCGAACACATCAAATTATTGATAATCCTATAATGATCATAATCAAACAGTATTATGCGTCTCAGACACCAAATGCATGAAAAAGAGCATTACGATATAGAGAACCTCCTTAAAATTTTTACCATCTTCTCTTCTGTAGAGTCCCACAATTGTTTCTCAATAATTAAGGTTTTCCAGTCAGCCCCCCCCCCCCCCCCCTTCCCAACCTGGAATTTAATTTGTTCAAAGCCTAAATATTGTGCAAGATTTTTTCGCTTGATTCCTAGAAAACACTGAATATGTGATTCAGTTCAAAATATAGCTTCGACTGGTGAGCTAAACTGACAATGTAAGGAACCGACCGAATCATAGTGAAAACGTTGTCACTAGATGTTCCATCATTCGAATTCTAATATCCCCAATATTAATTTGAATAGAATTGTATAAACAATGAGCGTGGAGGATGGGTCAGTTTATCTCGTTTCATGAACGTGAAAGGTGATGAAAGGAAATTGCATGGACAATGAAAGAAAAAAGAAAAAACAACTATGATGACTAGAGGGAACGATATTATCTCCAGGATTGCCCGGAGGCAGTTATTGTGGTAGTTGAAGCAACTAAGCTTGTTACGCGGCGAGCTATGATCCTCGCAAACTCCTAGTCGCGCCACTCAATGAATCCCCAACATCTAGAACCTACATCTTCCAAGATCGAAATATAAAAAGACGGATATGAATTAGTTCTCCTTGAATCTCCAACTAGCGTTACAGTGTACACGAACATGGACTCATACCTTACAAGGCAATAAACATTCTGACGATAGATTTTTCTGGAAGCTACCCCAAGTCGTGTGGAATCTCAACCAACGACCTCAGTTGCCTGACAAGATGCAACCCCCTGCATGAGTTGATTGATGTGATGCAATTCAATATAAAACGAAGCAAATTTAATACATAGAAAACGTGTACGTTAGGGCTAAACTTTGCACCTCTATCTCAACCTCCCATATCAATTGAAATAATAGGAAACAGTCATGCAGCATGATCAGATGAGCGAATTTTCGCAAATTATGGCGTTGTATTATGTTACATTGTTTTAAAATGTGAGCACTTTGAGTGCAATGAAATTGTGGACTACCAATTTAACAGCAAACAATTCGTCCTAATTGATATTCTACGATTCACAAAATATACTGGATTTCTAGCTTCTAGCGAATTTATGTAGAAAATGATGCTATTGCAATGGCTTGGTTTTCATATGTACGAATAAATAAATCAAATTATATATCAAATTATATATATATATATATATATATATATATATATATATAAATATATATATATATATATATATATATATATATATGTATGTATGTGTATAATGAAAAAGCTTCAAACTCTAGGATTCATCTTAGAATGTCTCAAAACGGGTTTCAATTATGAAAATTTTGATATTAAAATGTTTGGAGTCATATTGCGATAGTTTCATTCTCTACAAAAATTCGCTAAAAAACGCACGTATAAACTTTAGCACGGCCTCAGTAATTATGAAAACGGACTCCACGAAACATTCAGTGACAACTCAACCCCACGAGGCGCATCAGGTTAATTTATGTTAAATAAGTTTCCTGGCAATCTGACTGAAAATATGCTATTAGGTATGTATCCTGGGAAATTTACGATTTGGTATTCCTTGTCCAAGAAAATTCTTACGTAAGTGCAACTACCTAACCTACTTTACAATATATAAATAGCCGTCATTGTTCTTCAATTATCATCATCAAATTATTATTGATCGATTATACTGCTAAGATAGCGTGTCGGTTTCATCAGGCATTCATTCAGTATCACGATCCGTTTGGCAATGGGGCCAATCACCTCTTGGAGAGACAATACATCATAATGATGTTACTTGGAACCAAACCAGCTGGGTTGACATGTCGCAATCGCCGTACGTAACCCAGATGTATTGTTTAGTGGCATCCGTTCCGTCTCATCGACCGGATCTCTGCGCCCATTTTAGGGAACATTTTCACAACTACTCAACATGCATAACCTGGATCAGAGTTGGGCGAAATGTAATTACAATTACAATTAGAGGACAATCACATGTAATTTGCAATTGAATGTTGGCAATACAATTACTTGTAATTGTAATTGGGGAGCAATTACAATTACTTTAGGATGTAATTGTAACTGCAACCCTCAATTACACCTCATCACACAATTTTACAATCACAATTAAATGTAAAATCCAGCAAATTTAATTGCATTTACAATTACATTATGCTAAAATACCTCTAACGGAACAATAAAAAAGGTTCTCTCTCTCTCAATGTTCATTTTTTGGAGCTAGTTCACCAAACATTTGTCACAATTTCCCCATGTAATTGTAATTAATTACTGCACAACTCTGACCTGGATACCACGATGGGGAATTTTTGTTGGAGGGTTTACGAGAACTCTTTTCACAATCTCAACTAGTCAACTCGAATCAATAGCTACAAATTTTGAAAATTAGATAGGAATTGGGGTGGAAGAACTTTTGTTACACAAGAATTATTTTAAAAAATACAGACTTGACGTAAGATGTTGTAAATATGAAGCAAGTATTCGAAATTAATACTAGTAGGTACTGAAACTCTATTGTGCACTATGGATTATCGAGAATCTTAAAATAAAACTATTAAAACAAAAGGACGACGCGTTACACTATTTTCCCAAATTTTATTAAACGGCACGGATGCCCCCCCCCCCCCCTCCCGGCAAATGAGGGGTAGTGATGGCCACAGTTCAGCCCCTAAAGCGGATAAAAAACTTCAAAAATAAAATAATACAACTAAGACTAGATCAAGAATAGGCTAATTACTAAATATATATCACTATATTATAATCAGCAAAGTGAAATAAAACTATGACTAGATTTTACAAAAACATATCAGTTTGTAGTAGAGCTCAGCGGCTCTCAGGTACAAAAACAGGGACCTTGTCTGGTCCAGATGAATGAATTTACTGTTTAAACCCGAATGAATTTCAGTAATGGGTGGTCACGATAATCTGTGCCAACGTGAAGAGTAATTTAGATTCACTATTCTCCGCCTATTCTGGTTTTATACCTTTTTTTCTTTCGCGACAAAAAATACGACGTTGGCTTAAAAATTTGTTTGATGTACAAGCAGCATCAGACAGTCTGCAGAAGTCAATTCGTTTCTAGCGGAATGATTTTTAACTACAAATCTAGTGCGATATTCTACTGATAGATAAAATCTAACTCTGTTCTTGAGTAAGGTGATAACTTGATTAAATATCAAAGTAAGACATTGCTTGTCATCAGCCATTGTGATTTGACTGGTCCAATTTTTATTAGTCACATCCTATTATAATTAGTTACTTTATGAAACTTAATTACGAATCTCCAACGTTGATATTTCAGCAGTGCTTCTCTCTTGAAAAAAGAAACTCAACCCCGAAAAGTTTTCAACTCAACCAGAATTTAGTCGTTCTCGCTGATCGGAATGCTTTTCACCAAGAAACTAAGTTCAAAACTTGTTTTCATAAAACCGATTTAATAGCTTTATAACCCTCCTTTAGCCCTTCGGGGCGTTGGTGAGGTAACACAATCAATATATTCGTGGAAACCTACATGATAATATAACTAATAAATCATAGTCTGAAATGAGAATGTACATAAATTAAATCATTTAGCAGCGCTTAGTAGACGTATTAGAGTGTAAACAGCAGATATTCATAGATTACCATTGCATTATAAGACCACTGTAACGTTATGAATATATGGACAATAATGAATTTAAAAACTGTAAACAAAAGATTGTTGTTAAGATTTTCTTTTTCTTGATTATGAGTTTCAAAGTACAAAGCTAGTTGGGCCTTCGACCTTGCTGCGGCTGACTCTGTTGGCTTTCGCAACACCGGAATCCAAATGTTTGTCGCCTTCTTCCTTTGTTTTTTCTATCTCAATCGCACGAAGAGCCGTTTGCCGTGCTAGGCACGACATGTCCTTCACACCGAGGAGAAATAAGCTTCTCGCTGGAGTAGAACAAAATACCTTCTCCACGTCTCCCGCTACCATAACTTATCAATGTACCCTTGTACGAGGTATAAGTACAAAGTACCGAACCATCCGGATGGATACAGTGAACCACACTACACCGTTGCTTAGTAATTTTTAAATCAACATAGTATTTGACTAACAGCTGATCAGTAGAAAGTTTGAAGGAAACACTGCATCAGTGAATTGGTGCGAGTACAGTCAGTTCATCGTCCAAAATATGTACTACCATAATAATTGTGTGTTTGAACTATCGATATCCCGGATGTTCGGTCGAACTAAAGATTATACGATTGCATTATCAGATTATCACATTCAAAAGTGATAGTTGATAACCAGTTTAAATTAATTTGAGTTAGAAGGGATGAAGTCCTCACATCGTAATACGAGTAGATGACGATAAGGCATTGCATCAGAACTCGATCGTGCAAATAAATCCTACCCTAATTTCGGCATCGATATATTGCTCAAGGTTAACTTTTCCTTGATATTCTCCATATTGTCAATCATTTCCGTGGAATTTTCACGTGAAAGATGCCCTCGGTACAGGTCAAATGACTTCTTGACCGCTTCTCAGGAGCGTGTCATCAAAGATGTCATGTTTAATTTCTGATTTCATCTTCAAAAGTATATATATATATATATATATATAGGCTAAAGCAGCACGTGAATGGGAATAGAAACATGACACCTTGCTCTATTTCTAAATGCATTTGAAAATCGGGTTATCGACGGGTAAAGTTCAGTGGTTACGTGCGATAGCAGCACGTAGCGGTGGACAGTATGTTATATTGGAATTGATAGACACTTCCAAGACAATGACATTTTTACTGAACCCACGTTTACTTTATGTCACCACAAGTCATTAGTCATGGCGATGCTGCAGTATGAAGTCCTGTGCCCTTCACCACAACTAATAACAAAGAAATGAAAAAATCATTTAAACTTGCCGAGAGTGGAGAAACTGAAATGTGGTGGATCTATTGCTCCTTTGACAATATGATTTGCATCCTCAAGAAAAAAATACCTACCTTCATCCGACAGTAAATTAAATATGTAGCCAATTATTAGATAGACAAAGGTTCATTATTTTTCTGATGAACACTCCGCATAGATCCGTGTCCTTCACCGTTCAAACGTGGTGGATCTATAACTTTGCTGTCAGTATGATTTGTATCCTCGAGAAAAAATATATTCATCCCACAGTAAATTAAATATGTAGCAAATTATTGTTAGACAAATGTTTATTTTTTTGTTTTTTTTTTTTTATTTTTTTGATTAGATAAACTTCACCGTTCAATACCATCTTAACTAGCCAATAGTTTTTAGAACGTTCCTCAGCTAAGTCATGCATGCAAGGCTTTTTATTTAGGAGGGACTCAATCAATTTCGGATTCGCTATCGAGGTGGGGGTAGAGGGGATAATGTTACCAATTTTGTGAAGCGCTGCCAAAGCTAATAATCTCTACCGATTTTCGTGATTCGTATTTTGTTCCATTATGAATTCGATATAGTTTTGGAAACTATGTCAGAATTTTCAAACTTCATCATGAGAGGGGGTTAATGGAGGGGGTAATACTGATAAATCATCATGTTTTAACTATTCTCGTCCCATTTTTTTTCTTTCCAACATTGAATTTGGTATAGATTTGAAATATGAACCAGGAGTTTTAAATTTCATGATGGAAGGGGGTGAATGAGGGGGGCAATAACTATAAATCGTGATATTTTTATCCACTTTTTGTCGCTGTTTTCATTGTTTATTCGATCCAGATTTTAGTCGAGTTGTGCAACCTCGGAAGTTTCAAATTTACCGTTGGTGAAGGGGTTAAGTTGCTGGAGGGGGGGGGGGATTTCTAAGTAATCACTATACTTATATTATACTTTTTTTAAAAGGTTCAAGCCGCACCTCAACCAGAAGGACCATTAGCGGCATCTCTCTCTTATTTTAATTCTCACCAAATTATAGACAATCCATTCATTGGGACGTCCCTGTAATGCATACATTACTTAACAATATGTTTCAACTCTCAATGTCTTAGAAATACTCGGGCGGTAACTGACTTTCAATAAAAAGCGGTTAGAATAATTGTGGAAATGATATTATCCGAAATCACTAAGGAATTCGTAGTTGAGTAGATGATTTTATTTTCGAACAGCTGCCATTAAAGATGAACAGTTCACCAACTATGGCTCTCTTATTTTATTCATCGAGATACAATTCATCATAATTCTACGAACTTTTTACTACCTTTTCGGGTTTTCTGATGTAAAAATTTCAAACCTTAACAAACTAATCAATTAAATTTGTTCTTTAGGGTATGGTTGTAAGTATTACCAACACATCAGGACCATCGTTATCCAATTCGGGATTTTTTCTAGGACGCCCCTCTGAAGCTATGTTTAACAGACAAGGATTCACTAACAAGAGGGACACCTATTGGAACTGATCCAGGGGGTGATGGTCAACCCAAGCATGAGAAAAACGGTAACCTCATACAAATCCGTTTCAGACCATTCCAAAACCACATCCCTGAAAAAACCATAGGTTCAGTTTAGCTAGAACCCCAAACGGTTTGGGCAAAAAGCTGATAGAAAGAGACCAAAAATGATATCACATGGTAGATGGTGGTGAACCCCCCCCCCCCCCCCAACCAACTCCTGGCGGACAAAAGGGTGAAGTCATTTAACTTTCTTTACACCGCTGAGATCCGACCACTTCCAATCATCCGATACCATCCGTATTGCACCTTTTTGGAAAGCTCTCGGCAAGATCTTTCCGCTGATTAAATGAAAATGTGAAATCGCCTTTCCTTTCTTGACGTTAGGTAAATATCTAGAGAATAACCTCACAGTCAAGCAAAATGGGAGAAGCCTCGCACAACATTTTTCATTCAACAACCTCTTTAATTTTCAGTCTTTCATTTCTTCACATCTAGGGTTTCGTTTTAAACTCCTTACCAATAATCACGATTAATCTAAGTTCAACCGAAATAAAATTATGAATTAGGAAACCGAACCAAATTGAACTGGTCAGAATATTATGTTGATTACTTATTGAGTACTCGAGAATTTTTCAATGTGCTCTCACTAACTTGTGCATCTTCCTTCCATTCATGTAAAACTGAGGAGGCAGGACGTATGCGACGGACCATCAAGGAGAAGCGGAACAAATGTGGCTCTTGGATGCGCCATAAACACAAGGTCGCGCATCTCACAAAAGAATGCGACTTCATTATTTCAACTGAACGAGTTGACAAACAAACAAGGAAAATAACAGCAATGGAATACAAGGTTGATTATATTCCACGCATCGCTGGAGTTAACGATCCCCATCTGTGAGGTAGATACCATTTCAACTGAGTATGATATATAGCCCCTAGTGAACGCGTTAACGTAGCCCTACACGTTCCTTTACATACTGACATCCTGATAGGAAAGTTAACCAGCCATACATATATAAACATACAATATATTTGTTTGGGTTCCAAAATGCAAAAACAGTTGATCTAAATCATATATTCATTATTACAAATGTTTCACGCATAACAATTACAACAGTTTTGTACCTAAAAACACATGAAATTAACAATAAACTTATTATAGAACGTTCCAGTAATGTACCACGATTGAATGAGCGAATTTTCTTAAATTATCGTATTATAATTATTGTGCTCAATCGTTTGTAAATTTGAGCACCCTGAGCGCAAAGGAATGGTAAACTATCAATTTGATGGCAAAAAAAGCTTGTTCACTAATCTACTGTTCAAAGTTATAGACTCAGAATTTTAAGCACATGACTGAAAGTTGAGCATATTTTTCAGCATAATATTATGCACAAACATTTCGGTGTTCTAGTTCATAGTAGATAAACTTCGTCAAGTATAGTATTAGTTACGTATATTTTTTACCATAATTTTGTGCATAAATTTTTCGGTGTTCTAGTTCATAGTTGATAAACTTCGTTCGTGTAATACCCAATATTCTTCCAAAAAAATATATATTTTAGTAATAAATTTCAGTTTTTAGTTTATCATTTCCAATAATAAACCTTTGTAATCGACCAGAAAAAAAAAAAAAAAAAAAATTGGATTACGTTTCAAGATGCGTAGAATCCAGAAATCGAATAAAGAAAAATCCGTCCGTCCGCGGCTTTTTTCCCAAAATACTAGACCAAGCTATATTAAACTTGTGTTAAAAATCACATGTGGGGTCTATCTATATGGTCCTAGAAGCTCGGCATCAATTTTAATTAACCCTGAAGGGTTGTGTTAAAGGGCTGAACATAAGAAAATCGGGATCTCGAAAACTTTCTGAGAACAGTAATGATTGTTTGCTTGTCAATGATAAATCTAATCCCAAAGAATCGATTAAAACCAAGTGCAACGCTGTACGTTGAATAGTTCGCTTTCCCTAAGGGATTGGACATCGAAAAAATCCTTCGAATTTCTAAGCGCGAGAAGATAGACGATCAAGCTCGAAATTCCATCAAAAATCGCTAGATTTTAGACTGGAATACACAAGATTCGCCCTACAAATATCAGCTGATATAATGCCAATATTAGAATTATCAGGTCATATAGTTCCAATAGAATTTGTTATAACGTTGCAAAATCGAGTTTATCAACTATTGTCTGTGCGATGTACCTACTAGTGAAGTATTGGTACCTAAATGCTAAATTTCATCTCTTAAATTGCTCCCAAGTCTACCGATAGGTAGCGGAAGCATTGCTTTCACTTTCGAGAGATTTAAAAGTGTTGGTCTCCAATAAAATCAAACGGCTGTTGTATTTGTACAGTTGTAAAATTTCCACTTGCATTTTACATTTTAGACTATTCTGAACAACTTTCGTTCCTTGTCTTTCTCTCTCTATCTCTGTGTGCTCCGCGTTCTATCTAACACAGAAATAATGAACTATTGTGCAATAATTTGCAGCGTTTTTGCAAACTGGTGTCATCTGCCCTTCTATCGATGCGGTTTGAATACGAGGGACAGATTTCATGATTAGATCCAAGTCGGCATATCATCCTAACAGCTATTTATAGTTTGTTCAGTGATTTTACCATGAAGGTGTATACAAAGAAAATCGGTTCGTACACGATTCGATGCTAAAATTGCATTGGTTCGATGTGCTGATGAATATTTCCTTTTTCGAAAACAACGAAGAGAACCGAATAGAAAATTCACCGTCCTGAGATTAAGCCTAGAATAAGCAAATAAAATTTACTAACTTCGCTTTCACCAATTGAGTTCCTACCAGCCTGAGCGATTTCTCACTTATCTCTCATCAAAGTGTTGCGATAATAGGAATCATAGCAGGCGCGGTAACAAAGGAAATTGAAAAGGCAACTGGAAGTGAAAGCATGGAAGTGCAAAAAAAAAGAAAAGTAATGAAGGGGCGCGCAGAGTCAAAATGAAGGGTTGAAAGGGGGAAAATTGTCGGGATCCATTCGCCACCTTGTGTGGCCTTTATTCCGAACCTTCCACCGTCGACAGTACAAAAAGACTCGTGAGAGGGGTCGTTGATATAGGTGTTGAAACTAGTTAGTGACTAAACAGGCTGGCTAAATGTGAATGGAGCGGAAGGTGACGTGGAAAGTAACAACGTAACAGGGAACAAAAAGAAGAAAAAAATCATGGGGGGGGGGGGGGGGGGTTATTTCGAGCAGGCGAACGAGACGGGCAATCAGTCAAACCAGCCCCGAGAACCACTCCAATAGGAGTAGACCCCTGGTAGTGTTTCTTCCCAAATAATAGGCACAATGGCTTTTATAATGTCATCCATCTTGCATCAGTAGCCATTAGAAGGCAAACACGAGGGGTGTCGTGGGGGGAGCATGTGCCCCTGAATCAAACCAGATCTCTCGACTTGATTTCACAGTGAGCAGAACCACACGGTGAGGGTTGCGATTTTGAAAAGAGGTCGCCCTGCCCAACGGTCATTGGAGTGGCGAAGAACAGCTATGTGGAGGGAAAGAACCTTTTTTCTGAGCTTACCGCAACTTTGAGTGGATTAAGCCATAGAGGCCACTTGAAATCGGTTGAACCCTATCATTTTGTGCATCTTAAAGAGTTTAGAAGGGGTAGTCGGAAGCCGCGAGATGAATGGATGAGTGGGAGTATCAGAATCAAATGAATTAATACATTTAACAAAAAACTTTCATAATTTGTTGTTACCCCTTTGAAAAAGAATCTTTGAAGAAAGACAGTGATTATGTTGAATTTTATTATGCTAATTACGGAATAAAATTTCAATTAATTATTTTAAAAAAAAACACATTGAAAGTCTACATTACCAGACTTTCAAGGGCACATTACAGTAGAAAATATCAACGCTACACGCTGATACATTGTGAAATGGATAGGTCTTATGATACCGTAAATTTACATAACCTACGCAATTTATTGGGTGTGGTTTATGGGTAGTATGTGATCCATTGGGAGTCACAACAACTTAGTTTGTTAGGGGGAAATTGGCTCATTGAAATGTGGAGTCATTTGTAATAAATTCATTGCTTTCCTACTAGTGGCGAACGATTTTTGTGGGATGGGAAACCAGGAATTTATATTTTCCGTAGCAACTATTGATTGTACGTGAACTATAGTAGAAAGCGAGAAATTATACGTCTAAAACAGCTTCGAAAAAGAATAAGAAAAAAAGAAAAAAAAAAAAAAAGGAAATCTAAACAACTAAAACAAGAACAATTTGTGTTACCCACACATCTATGGCAATTTCACGGATTGGGTATTATAACGGTCTGAAACGGATTTACATTCCGTTTTTTATTCTATTTTTTTCTCTCTTGCTTGGGTTGTCGCGCATCCCCCCTCCCACGAACAATTCTAATGGACCGTCCCTATTATGGAAGAAGCCTTGCTTATATGGCATAGCTTCACTAATAATTTTCCACCTGGTCAGCGGACCCACTAGTTTGTCCCAGACAGCACAGGTTCGCCTTATGTTGGAATATGTATTCATTTGATTTACTTAGGTATATTATGTCAACGAACTTCTTATGAATAGATTCCCCTAATAGTAACAATAAATGTGCAAATATAGACCCTTTACACAACCTTTTAGTGAACACCGAAAGTCTCTAGGGGACATGGGGGCCGAGATCTGGATAGACGGAATCATGCGCATATACGCGTCTCATAAGTTTGGTTACGCTAAAAATTGCAAGAAGTCGAAGATTTAACCTCACCTCTTTCAAAACTAGAACATACTTCGTAACATAGCGGCACCTGGACGAGGGATGAATTTTATTGCATTTATACTGACAATTCCAACACACCAGGTAAATAGTATAATCGGAGCAGAACATAATGATATGAAGGAAAGCCTCTTGCGAGAAAGGTAGCTCTCAGCTGGAAAGGCTGAAAAGTCATATGAAGCAGATCATCTTATCTTGTCACAGTTCATTAAGCCAGAGGTTGGCAGCCTTCAAAGAAAGGCATCTAACTGTAAATTCTTCGTAGAAGATAATGCTAATGAGGAGATGCCCTCATTAGACCGAGAAGTACGAGCAGGGAAAGAACGCGTATGGAGCCGCTATGAGTACCATGATAGTGTAGATTGAAAAAAAGCAATACCAACAACCGAATAATTATTCGATAATTAAGATGGGGGACAAACAGGAATATTCAGTGGTGAAAGACACCGCACTACCTTGGATTTACCATTACGGGCTAATAGACAATATATGAAGCATCGCTGTTCCGGATGGCGTGTTTACACAGCCAAGTCTAAATATCACAATCGTATGTTCAAGAGCAAGCAAAACAAACGGATAATCCCACGCTAAGATAAACTTCGTATACTAATAACCCAAGCGCTGGCTCCATCTAATCTGCTGCTATACAATAATCGCCTCTTGTAGGTACGCAATCAACGACTAATTGAAATTGTCACCATCCAAAATCGATTACAAGACCCAGGTCATGAATAAAAAAATAAAAACATTAAGTGAATCATACATGACAGCTTACGTACGTGTCTGCAAACCCAGGATACAATTTCATACTTCGGTTGCCACATTCGCCTACAGAGCAAGCCAGCCTGATTTCTACCAAATCACGTAATTATATCACGAGGATTGTTGATAGTTCATTAATAACTTCGCATGATGCTAAACTGCTTTTATTCACATTTCCATTTCTTTACTATGGTCACGGTGGGGAATAATTACAATTTGCGCCACACAAGACGAAACGGAAAAGATAAAAATTATGTTTACATTAAGACCCCTAGGTGATATCTGAAAAAATGCATCAGATAACATAATATTATGACGAAATACTTCAATAATAACATAAATAATTTAGGTTTTAGCTTCGGGTTTTTTTTTAATTTATTTATTTATTTATTTATTTATTTTATTTATTTATTTTATTTTATTTTTTTTTTTTAATCTTTCTAGTTAACGAATAGACGCGAACGGACATAACGCACACACAAACTAGATTACGGAAATATCTCCTGATGCTGTGGAAATATTGGCAAGCTGATTGTTATTTCCTGGTGGTCCCCAAATGGGAATTTTTTGGAGCGGTTTAGACAGTGTAAGACTTTAGTATAAATTGAGATATTTCCAACGACTGGATAACGATTTCTGTACGATGGAAAAATGACAAAGATACAGCTCTGTAACAATGATTTATTTGTAAGGGAAAATCATTTTGAAAAAATGTCAAAAGTAGCGCATTTCTTCGTGAAGCAACGTACTTAAATTTTTTCGTGACGAATTCGCAGGTCATGTGCCAGAGCTAAGGCATGCAAATGTCAAATTTCACAGGAGAGGCCAGGTCAACATTTTACCTGAAACAAAGGGTGGGCTACAACCCTTCATTCCAATGTAGGATATATTTTGTACCCTACTTTGATCAGTCAAGTACTTTGTAACTCTTCATCCTCGTCTCACAGTTGATTAAATTGTTGAATGTTGAATAAAAGTTTTCCATCGACTCACTTAATAGCTACAAAGTAAATTTCCATAAAGAATAAGGATGAACAGTTATTGATGAACTAATAGTAGAGGTAACTTGACATTGTAGTAATCAGCACGACTCAGAAGGAAGCCGAAAGAAATAACATCACTTATATTTACCGAATCGTCAGATTAGCGGAGTAAGCGATGAGGTCATTCGATTCAAAACATTAGGTTGCATAATCGAGGGTGAAGAACCTCAAGTTGTTGATCAACAAATTCTAGGAAAACAAGGAAGAGAAAGAAAATAAACTTCGCAGCGACTTTGAGAAAGAAATGCCACTGGGCAATTTCAGAGGTTAGTAGATTCAAAACATAGCAGTCAGTGAACTGCAAGGTCAATAACTACAACATTTTGAAGAAAACTGTAGGTAATTTCTAACAAACGATTAAAAGAAATCCTGTCATTAACTCACATTCAAACTGATGAACCCCACACAAAAAGAAGCATAAAAGCACTACAAACCGCAGAGATTCACTTCTAATTCCTCAATTTCTAGCACCAATACCTTATGAATCAATCATACGTATGATCCGTTAAACGTTCAACAGTTCAACTTATAACTAATAGCTTGTATTAGATTCCAAATTTATATTTGTAAGCCATTTTGACGATATGTGTAGTAAGAAAAATACTTAAATTGCAAACAAATGATTACATGAATGAAATTCATAAATATAAACCAGTTTTAGTCGAGTAGCAGTCATGAAGGAAGATTTGTAACGCAATTTTTCCAATGGTAATTTATGTATCAGCATCAATGTAACAAGTGCATTTTTGTTTAAAATTGTTTCGGAACCTTTTTCTGAAGTTTCGTGATTGCGAAAATGAGATACACCATAACACAAAAGTCCTTAGGATAATGAAAAAAAGATGGATCCCTATTCCAGAATCAAAATCACTTTTCAAACATCATAATTCTGGGGTGGGGAGTTTTCCTAGTCGAGCAGCATGATCATATGGACAAATTTTCGTAGTAGCCAAACTTTCAGCAATACATTAATGCCATTCCTAGAAATGAATTGGAGCGCTTTGGGTACACAGAAATTGTTAACAACCAAAACGATGGCTAAAAGATTTTTTAAATAACAGTCGACTATAAAAACCAAATTTCAACGACTTCTGTAGATTTTTATAGATTTTTAGCGTATTTCAACAAAATAGAAGTGAATTTTTTAGCAAATTCGCATGCAAAAAATTTGCAATCTCTTTCAAGTCTTCAGTTGACTAACTTCTCCTAATATTAATGTTCAGCTAAAAGCTTTTTCATGACAATTTTGGAGATTGTATTTTGAAATATTTGACGTCATTGCAGAAGCTTCATTTCCATCAAGATTCGCTAAAACTTGATTTTCTCGCAATTTTGAGCATTATTAAATTGTCCAATTTTCAAACAAATAACTGAAAACGGCCAAAAATCTCTATGTTTTTAGCAGACGTTTAGTCAAAAGTAGCTTATCAACTATGAACTAGAACATTTAAATATTTACATACAAAATTATACTGAAAAATGTTCTTAAATTTCACTTACAAAATCTGCACAAAAAGCCATAAATCCAAAATTGGTAGTTAATAGTTCCATGCACTAATAAGTGCTCAAATTTCAAAACAATGTAATATAATCTCAGCATACGATAAAATTTACGGCAATTCAATTATATGATGTCAGGACCCCCCCCCCCCCCCCCCCCCCCCCCCCCCCCCCCCCAAGTTCTCTCGAAGCTTTGATTGAAGCTCATTCAAGTAAGCTATCCATTTTTTGGGTAAAAATGACCCAAATGTATTATATACCCAGGGCCCCTTGAATACTGAAATACATTCAATTTGAAAACTGAATGTTGACTTTATTTAGAAAGATAGAGTGCCCCACACAGACGGGGTTTCTACCTCTAAGCATACCAACACGCTTATTGTTGATTCATATATTAGATATTCCTTTTATTTGTAAAGCAAATAAATAAAAATTAAATAAACACGAGATGTTCTCTGCATTAAAGCCAATTACCTATACATCGCCGTCAGCCTGACCGGAAAATGGAATTCGCAGAACAGCAAGCCGCATACAGATTAACTCAACCCACTATAAAACAATGGCGCAATAAATTGGCTTTGGAAGTAGTGGTTTGGAAAAGGGATAAATTTTTGATCACATAGGGGAGCAAGTTTATCGAGGGAATGTCCAATGAAACCATCAAAAATAATATAGAGGCGGAGGAGAATACGGCGAAATGCTGAACTTTGGTAGGTTATACACACGAACCCGGTTTATCGAGAGCTCCAGTGGAAAATTGGGAGGGCAGGCAAACATTCTGTTGCCGCACGTGACGTGCCAGATAAATTAATAGTTAAGCGGCATCATACACCAATTGCTAACTAGTTAGAAGGTCCCGAAGCCACAAGTTATGCCGAATACGGTTAATATAAATAGGTATGCGAATATTCATGAAATTCCGACCACTGAGGGTGTATCACTACATGGCAACATCACTTTACAATTCCTATTCCCACCTAATCGAAGAAGCATTAAGAATAATGTGCAACAAATGAAGAATGTCGTGAAAAACGAGACAGCAGGACTTTAACTTAGACGTTCAACAAGCTGAGCGTAACTCCTGACACTTCACAAGTCTTATTACCCACATAACTTTTAACCCCTTTAATAATTTACAATTACAACTAGAGAAACCCAGTTTGAATGACGTTTCCTAATGACATTAATCTGGGTATTTACAACTGAACTAGATCCGCCCTAACCTAACATGGACCAAATATATAATCGTGTGGACCAAATATATAATAGTGTGCCACATTTGATTGTGACACAATAAGGGACAAAACATACTCGCGATCAACATGAAATACTTGGATATTGCACATGGAGCTAGTCTATCATGGAGCCGAATTAAGATAAAGGAGCAAATTAATATGAAAAGATCCAGTCATGCAGCCTGATCGTTTGAGCGGATTTTCGTAAATTATCGTATTATATTATGTCCCACTGTCATAAGACTTGAGCTATCTAAGTGCAAAGAAATTTTTAACAAGCAGTTTTCAGGCCAAAAACTGGTTCTGAATAATATTCTGCAAGAAAAAAAAAGGAATTTGGATTTTTAGCTATTTTTTGTTGTTTTTACCGATTCTTCAGCAAAAATTAATCAAATTCAAGTTACAGCATATTTTTGTGCGAACATTTTTAATGCCCTAATTCATTGTTCTTTTTTTTTTTTTTTTTTTTGGCTAAAATGCTGTTGAAAATATAAATTCATCAACTTTTAGCTCGTAATTTTTATCTTAATCCTAAGAGGAGTTATCGTCTGGAATGACAAGTGCTGAACTCAGGATTCGTTTCAGACTGCCTCAGGAAGTATTTCGATTGAGAAAAGTTTTCGAAAACTTTGATTTTAACATTTTTGGAGCCATTGCAGTAGCTTTATTGTCTACGAAACTTCACCAATGAAATAAACGACGCTAAAAAGGTCAACATTGAGAAAGATGGAAAATTATTGCAAGGGGACTGCTTCATGGATTTAGGAATTCATGCAAACTGCACAAATTATGAAACTGCCTTGCCATCTCAAACCAACATCCTCGACAGTTATAAAGCACAACCTCCATTTGTTCCAAAACTTAGATCAGAAGCGCTAATATTGGGTCTTGAGTACTTATCATGACCCTTTATGGTTGACGTGGTCCGAATGAATTGTATTTGGTCACATCGGCATTCAACAAGATACCTTATAAAAATAATAAATTCTCCAGCTAACCTGATCTGAGATCTGTAGAACGGAAATAACAAATCTTTTATTCCGCACTCCATTTACCTGAAACAATATAAACATACCATTAATGCATATGAAATATGTAATATATGATCTTTATTAAGAATTACATTCATTATTAGAAATATCATACTGGTTTTGAACAAAAGAAACAGGCGGTTCGTTACTTTTACATACTTGGCGTGGGCTCAAGGTTCATATTCAGGAGCTTTGGTAGAAAACTTACGCCTTAGATTATGATCAAAGTGGAATAACTTAATTTAATAAAACTAATATACTACATATTACTATGTACGCCACACCACTCAAAGGCATAAATAGAATAATTCTGGTTGACACAGTTTACGAATTGTATGCACAGAAATGGAGGTTGTGTAAGCTGCTAAAACGGTATCGGGGTAGATGAGCGCGAGCAGTATATTTCCCATGCAAGCTTTAGCGGTTAAATCACTCTGGGATACATAATTCATTTAGCATACAGTATTCTCGTAATTTCTCAAAACTATATTTTCCACTTGTACCAAATTATTTTCTACCACAGTCTAAGCAAAATCAGCTGTAATTTTCTCATGCAAAGTTTATCAAATGCAAGTTTTTCCACTCCTATATAAACCATTGCACACGTAATTTTCCAAGAGTTGCCCGATGAACCTCTTTTAGTCAGGTAGACGGTTTTCATATGCTTCACAAACTTCGGGAAAATGATCTTGATAGACAAAAACTTTTATCGACAGCCTATTCCCTACATAATTCATCGCTCAACTCAAACTACAACTTCCACTATCTCGAAAAGCCAGTGTTCGGTACAGCGAAAAATGATTTACAGACACGGCATCTAAAAGAAGTACACCGTATCAAGTTCAAGTTGAAAATATTTCCAACTTACCACCAAAACTTCTTATCGCAAGTTATAAAGATAGTTGGTAAACAATATTATGAATAATAGAGCGTTTTCTGGGACATGGCGCTCGGTTTTTTTTAATCTACACAGAAGTTTTTAGGAACTGAGGAAAGAACAGTGAAGTTTTCGGAGTCGAGTAGGCGTTGCTAGCAGTTTCCCACGCAGTGTCATCCAAAACACCTGTTCACTCTGGTTGAAAAATGATCTTCCCACCCACACTTTATTTGGCATGGCATTTATTCGCATCAGTGTTTAGCTCGAGAACATTACGAGAAGAAAGACATAATGGTACAATTGTCATACCCAAAACTACCCCAAAAAACCTTTCAATATAGAACTCCTCTCCAAAATATAAAACTTGATTTTATCTAACTATTCTCTTTATAAAGACCCAACCCAAATGACATTGATGAAACGTATACTAGATTTCTAAACGGAACAAATTACATCCGATATAACTAGCTACTTACTATCTCCACGTCGTAGATAATTTTAATAATAATTCTAATTTTACCTAGGTGAAACCGTATTGAGTCGTTGGCAAGCATGGGATATTGGACGGAGGAGTATGAAAGCACTAATCCGTTTGGGAACGTCAAAAGAGTGTTGTTAAAGCGCGAAAACAAGCGCGAATTTTCGGCAGGATGTCAGTGCATTAGCCGAATACTTGGAATTCCGAGCACTTAGGGTATAAGGGTGGCAGTTTTGAACAGCGGGAGGAGATGACGGGAATGTTTCAAAATCGATGATATCAAGCAATTGGTAAATGCGATAGGAAACATTCTTCACATCCATCCGAATCCACTCTGTAGTTCAATGAAGAACATTCAGTAGTTTGAGACATATGGAAAATAGTTGAAAGACTACAATGACTGATGAATGCTTATGTCGATTGCTCCAATTACAATGCGAAAAAGATCTTGCTGAGAATCTTGACATAGAAGATGTGGTGTGGTTCAAGCAAGGGCTAAATTAAAGAAATAGGCATATCCTCCAATCAACCTTTTAAATACAAATCGTGTAGAGATAAAAGCTTTAATAATTGTATTTTTCTTATTATAATTTCCTTTTTGTAACTGTTGTTTCAATTCATAAAATTTTAATATATGTATCTGATTTACTAATGAGCAAATCTCTTAGTGCGGTATGACTCCTGAGACCGGCTTGACTTGACCTTTTCTGCCAAATAAAAAGCATTAGTAAGATTCACTTATTCATTTCCTCCCTAAAACTGCGTGAAGATTTTCGCGCTTTCGCACCTTATTTTTTGCGCTTTTGTACACTCCATGCCTCCAGGAAATTAACGCTTTCGTACACCGTGTTTCAGCAGATTAGCATTTATGCCATCCGGCATAATTGAACTGATTTCAATCCAACTTAAACGAGGAACTGCACTTCTTCACTCAAAGTCCGAGAACTCAGTGTGTCAATATTTCATCCCTTAAAAATTTGGGGTAGATTCAAAGTGATGCCGAGGATTCAGGACCAACTAGGGCCATTATGTGATTTTTTACTTAAGTTTCATAAACTTTGGTCCTGAAGTTTGGCAAAAGCTAAACGTAAAAAAACAAATTTTTAGAGGGTGTTGAAAATTGTTTTTCTTGGTCTATCAAAAGTTACATAATATACACACCTCAAAAGAATTAAATGATCACTTTTCCTTGTAGACGCTGAAGACCCCAGATCAATCGGACAAAGTTCATATTATATCTCATGATTAGGTACCTATTGGAGATGGGATGCATCCTGGTCTTTTGGTTTTTTTCTCAAACACGGAGAAAGACCAGCGATATCAAGCTCAGACATGAGCCAAAAAAGAATGAATCGCGCTTCTTCATGGTTATCAGCTCTAATCCGAAAACGGAATAAGATATTGCAATTCTGGCTTTAACACCGTGTTCAACACTAAAAAAATCTTAGAAATGAGGCGTCACTCGACAAAAAATAGGTTTTGTTTTCTTTTAAATCAAATAATTTTTGGATTCTTTTTGCTTAAAACTTTGTATCAGGCACCCCACAAACGCTCTCCAAGTTCCACTTCGATATCTCAGGGGAAGGGGGTTACTTCTCTTGGGGAAAATGCTCAGATTCCATTCTGTTTTGGCTCCTGTCGGAGCTTGATATCGCTGGTCTTTCTCAGTGTTTGAAAAAACAAAAAGATTTGCATTGGGGTGCATCCCATCTCCATTAGGTACCTAATCATGAGATATAATTTGAACTTTGTCCAATTGATGTGCGGTGTATGACGTCTACAGGAAAAAGTGACCCATTAAACTTTTGAGGTGTGTATGAATAATGAACCAAATGTGAGACAATCTTGGCCGATTTTTAATTTTTGTATACTTTGATCGTGTTTGAATCATCTGAGAAAAACGACGGCCTCACCGCGCCAGATAGGTTTTTATTTTCGTAAACAAACAAGTTTTGAAGGATGTTGAAAAATCATTCTTCACTAGGTACAACGGTTCATGACAGTAGGTACCTGCTATTATGTACTAATTACTAATAACTACGAAGTTATTACTACCCCCTGTGTTTTGAGAGTCGTATTCTTCGACGTTATGTAGGTTATTTGCATAATGAACCTCCTGAGCAACATGTAGCGTCAATATGTCATTTATAATATCGGTCCTCGGCGTCACCAGGCGTCGTTAGGCCTAAACGGATACGAGCGAAAGCTCGCGGAACCGCGAAGGGGAACAATATACAATGGGAAGGGCGTGACTCATGGTCGAGCCATTCCGACCACGATTCCTCTCCAGATCCTCCAAGGTCATCCGGGTCTCAGGGAGGCGGATTCGCCGAAGCTGAGTTGACACATCGGACATTTCCTTTCCGACTCAGTGGTCTCTCGAAACCAGCTTTATAGAAGATCTCCAAACATGACACGATCACAAGAAACAACCTCTGCTTATAGATATGTGCATTACATTCCCATCTTTTCAGAATGCGAAGAGGCAGTTATTTTGACATAATTTTGAGTAAAGTTTGACATTTTCATCTCTTTACACTGGCAATGGAGAAATTTCGCGTTACGTTTTGGGGCGAAACAGGTAGCTGAAGAAGGAATTACAAGTAAAAATGATAAAATTGGTTACCATTCCGAAACTTGTACACAATTAACCCCAAAATTTGAAGGAATCTATGTTTCGGGAAATTCAGGTAGGCGCTAGCGCAATAGACATCCGACAGCATTGGAATGAGCAATACCTACCAATGGGCGCGGATAGAGATCAACATACACAAGAACAGTAAAAAATGCTCAGATATTTAGGAAACACAGTTCTCTTAATATAAATAAAATCTATTACTTCATTATTCTCCTCGACCGAGAAAAATCATTTTAAGCAACTACGGTTCGAAACCAAAGACGTTTCATCTAACTTTAGTTTGAAAAATTGAGTGTGCGTTATGTTACCTGCGGTTGGATTCATCAACTATTTATTCTGAAAAAACCACTCGCATCAACATCATATACGTCAGAGTTGTCGGAAACACTCGAACAGCTTGATATTTATAACAAATTTAGCGAAATTATTCACAGAATGAGAACGTGATTTTTTAAACTGCAGCTTGAGTGATCGTCCAATGGCAGCGTATTCGGAATAACATGGTAAACAGTTCCAATTCGTTTTGTTTTAAACAAAATGAGCACAGAAATGGTCTCTATTATATTGTAGATGATATGACGTAAGCGTTATAAAGTTTTCAGAATGTCATAGGAATCCATCCACTCCCTAATTCCTATTCCTACCTTATGAATATTGGATCCTACTAAACGCCTTGACAACAAATAATGTGTCTACCGTCAATGCGTTTCAACAACCGAGCGAACTGTAAGGAGTCGACTTATTTCTCCGCCACTCCCCTTTCCGTACAAGGTCTTTAATAATTGGACGCTCCTCTCCATTAAACAGCTGGCGGGTGGCCAATTCCCATCCTTCCTGCAGTCTCATCAGAAGGAAGATGCAGTCCGGCTCGCATATGTTGATCTTTCGTTTTCTTTTGTCACACTGTTGTTGTTTGAAAATAATATTAATTCGACTCCTTGAAAAGCCGCTGTATGAATCGGACCGTCATGTTGGACTTCAACAGGATAATCAATAATAAAAACCCTCCTTCTGATCAATATATGTACATGGGAGATAATGAGTCTTTGAAAAGTATATACATAATCGTATTATTCCTTCACCATTATTTTTCAAGTTGATACATCCTAACTAAACACTTCCACCTCTGGAGTTAAAATATTGTTTTACACGCAACTCAGTAAACAAGGACTCCTCCGATCAATGAAATAAATAAACATTGACTTTTTGAATCGCTAATATTAGACACCTCAGTTTTTGAACATGTTTGATTATGCGTGGAGAAATTATAAGATCCAAATGAAATCGCATAACAGATGGAGTAATGCAAACATCAACTTGAGTGGAAAGTCTTCACTAATTGGTCTTCACCATATTGAAACGCGGTTGGCCTTGGCAGCTGAGGAGTTGGAGCGAAGAACGGAGTCACGGCCACCTGACCATGGTCACTGTTGAGTCAGCGAACCGACCCTTCCCGGAATAAAAATAGCAATCCAGCTGATAAATGTCGACCATCAAAAATGATCTAAGAGGCTGTGTGTACTTGAGCCCACCTACTCGAACAGCATATTTGTGACGTACCTGGTGAATATTTAGCATCATTGCCCCATTGGCCTACTCACAACTTTAAATACTAAATATAAATGAGGAAGGATGCGTATACTATTTTATACTTCTTCAATTGAGCTTATGATATTCGTTCTCGATACAGATGAAAGAAGGTGAAAGAGAATGCTAGAATCAAGACGTAGAGTTATGTCCTTATAATAAGATACGGGGAAACCATATGAAACGTAGCTAGTTGAATGATGACGTCATTCGTTTTCGTTCTCAGCTCATTTCTGCCAAGATTCTTGACCTCCGGAGCTTGTTTGATACAATTTATGTTTAGATACTTGCATTTATTTTTTCAGGTGTACATATGTTAGGTGAAAAATGACGGGTAAGAACGAACAAATTTTTCCTCAAGGAATCTGCTTATTCTGCTTATCTTCAAACATGCACTTAACGAATTTTATTCAGGGCTAAGAAAACTTGCATACTGTACACATTCATTTTTTTAATGAAATGATCACGTTTTAAGAAGCTATCGTTGGACAATCGATGGACGGTTGGAGAATCGGTGGATGGTTGGACAGAACCGAACTGTACACCGGGAGGGGTTTCGTCACTAAACTATTCTAACATGAAACTAATTTTCATCCTATTATGAAACAAGGACTTGATTCCACAAATGGGTTTTGGAGGAGGAACAGAAATTCTCCAATTCACCACTTATCCTGGAAGTTCTTAAGATACATTCCTTGATTTCTTATGAAAGAATGGTTTCACGAATGCTTCATCCGTTCTTCTAAAAACGAACATATACTTATGTTCTCATAGATATCATACTCATGTAATATCATATCTAATGCTGTGAAATGAAGATATTGTTATGATTGTATGGTACTAATGTCTACGCGAAACATAGGTACCACCGTGACTCATGAAGCCACTTTCCTGCTTGAACGAGAGCAAACTTGACTTTCACTAAGTCTTCAGACGTTTCTCGCTCCTTGTTCGGTTTCCCATCTTTCCGTGTGTTTTGTGGAGGAAGTGATGAAATCCGAAACGACCCCGTTCGTCGAGATAGAAAACTAGAGAATTAACGAGCGGATGTGAAAGCTGCCATTCCGAACGCCCCTCCGTCCTGCTCGGTTCATCGCGGGATTAATAAGCCATGCAGTCCAACTGAGCTCAATGGGGGAGGAGGATCTGGTGTTCTTGAAGACTAAACGGGTAAGAGAAGAGAGAGACTTACGAGGAAGATGGAGTGCAGTAGTGTCTGGGAATATTGGATGGCAATCGCCGTCCCCACACTATTACAAGCTGGTAACTAGTAGAAGTCAACGTTCGAACCTTAACATACTGAAAAACGTGAGGATGTAACAACGAGAGTTTTTCGAAACAATGACAACTTGATTTTCATGATGTATAATGCAAATTTTATTTATAGTTGCATCAAATTGGTAATGATGTTTCATGTCATACCCTGACACACCCTACCATGTATCTTATTTAGTTCCTCCAATAAACAAGATCTAGAGCCTGAGTGCCTGAGTGAGAGCAGAACATGAAGAGGGGAGAGGGTTGCCAAGGATAACCATCTAAATACTCCAGATTTTCATTCTGATTATTCCATCTACTACCAAACCAACTGCCTACTCAAACCTCGTCACACATTAAAATTAGGATTGGCTTTCAAGTAGTTAGTACTACGGGCTTAGTGGCCAGCAATTAGTGCTACGAGCAGCATATCCCGCAAATAATGAGTTATTAGGCAATTAGGTAAGAGATTACGGTTTAAAGCCGACCAAGTAGGGTTATTGTTCATTTTACAGGCTTAAAATAAGTTAAAATGATAAATTCACAACTTTACGTCTTTTGGAGTCATTAAACTTATTCGCACATGCAGTTACAACATTTCATTATTGACTAATAAAGAAAATCTTGCTTGTCTTACTACAGGATATTAGAGATAGAGAATGCCAGGATGTTAACACAAAATCTTCAGAAGGGTCAAAATATGTATTGAACAGGTTTTTAATATCCATTTATTACCTAAATAATCGAATCACCACAATGTTTCAGCGTCAAGCACATTTCCGTATACAAAAATGTCGTAGGTATGTTTACTTAACGAGAGAAATCACTACTATAGTGATGACATAATTTTATGGAACACCCATCGTTGCAGCGCCAAACTACGTATTATAAAATTCAAAAAACTAGGAAGAATAAATTTAATTATGTGCCCATAATCCATCTAAAAATGTTCAGTTACGTAAGAACTACGGTGGGGAGGGGCAGGGGTACGTATACAGTATTAGCTAGAAGAGAAGTGCTAATAAATTATGGTTTCACACAGTGATCAACCACATCAAATACATACCTAATCGATTTAGTTTTCTCGAAGACCCCTCAATATTTTCACAAAACAATAATGACATCAGACCAAACTTCCAAAAAGAAAAAAGAAGACAGTTGGCTTCACTCTATTCTGTTATGTGGCTTCATACATCAGCAAGAGAGTCAAGTTTCTGCCAGGCAAATGATAAATCCTGGAATAGTATCGCATTACAGAAAAGGAAGGCGATATCCACCTAACATCGTTTGGAAACAAAAATAATGTGAGTAGGTATATATTTAAATGATTTACATGCATTCAATGTTGGTAATGCATAACACTAGAAGAGATAAAAAACTTAATTGAACTAATACTGACACTTTGATACGCTACTTTCATAAGCTACCAATCATGATTGTAGAGGCAACTGTCCTTAAAAGCCCTCTTACTAATGTTTCATAGAAACCCTAGAATAGTGCAGAATACACTTCCTCATGATCATTCGACACGGTATAGGCTGATTGGTAATATAAGAAACCCTAAAACAGCCCTGGCATTGACGACTGGAAGTCCGCAATATATTTTATTAATATTGCTCATCGTGTGATGGACGCCACCCTTGAATCGTCACTGCTATGTACTCGCACTGCGTATGAAACGAAAATCTTTGAATGGTCAAGTATATTGGGTATCATGGAAGTTTATTTTATTTTTAGATAGTTTCATGTTTGGCCCTGCTATTGTGAGGCACTACTTGTATCTTAGCTTCAAGCTAGCAGTATATATAATTTCGAATGCGTTTGTATAACTATCTAAACAAAATAATAATAATTATTATAAATAAATAAATGCTATGTGATACTAAGAAAATCCTTACAATTCGTTTAATATACCTTTTGTAATTACCTGCAAACATAGTAACCGGAGAAAATGTGAGGCAGTGATTTCAGTCGGAAAGATATGCGGTAAAACAAAAGAGGGTAATCGGTGTGACCGGCACAGACCGTTGAACCGTGAAAAAGTGGTTGGAGGTAAAAGGAAGAGGAAAAGAACGATTGTTCTGCATCTGCATTCAGGGAGTGAAAGTAAATAAATAACTAGGATGAAGCATTGAACAACCAACAAATATTATAAGCAAGCAAATATACATAGCGAATACACAAAATATATTGTGAATAGACATACCTAGAAACACGAATAAATTAACTACAATTTTAGGAGTATAAAAGCAGGTTTCCCTATCGTACCTATAGGCATGATAATAGTGACCTTAACTTGAGTAGTGACTCCTTAAGGCTTAAGGGTTAACTACACAACTTTCAAGACGCATTTTATCAATTCTATCATTCAGAAAAGGATGGGAAAGTTTTAGAATATTTTTAATAAGGATTGTTCTGAGGTACGAAGGCTAGTGAAAACACCTCCTTGCTGGAAGCTGACTTTTTCAACTTAAATAATAGTAGTAATAATAATAAATTATAAAAACAGATTGCGTTTTAGTAGTAATAATAATAAATTATAAGAACGGATTGCGTTTCATCATGCTGGCTGCAAAGCAATTGGTCATTAATTACCACCAGGGCCGAAGAGGCTCTGAATTTCAGCATCGGGTGTTGATTAAAGAAGAAACATCTGCCAAGTGGGTGTGGCACATAGCTTCCTCGTATCCGTAACATAAATGTATATTTCATTGAAATGTTATCGAAATTGGAAACTGTAGACGTCATACTTGTTACGGTTTCGCATTTGCATAGCAGCTGCTAATAATACGATTATAATTAAAACTCATATGGTATAATCAAATCGTAATTTCCCAACAACTCTCCGAATTCGAGCGAGATCAGACGAATAGGCAATTAGAAAATGACGCTTGATGGATCTTACATTTACGAATGCACAGTGAAAACTATTAATGCTCAAGTAATGAAATTTATAGCGAGCCATCTTCAGCCTAACCCGCACATTACAAGAAAACTTCATCAACATCGGATAAAAACTACAGCGGTAATGATTTCAGCTTAGCGCGTGCGCAGCAGCTAACAATGATGCAATCGTCTTGAAATTGGGATGATTAGATAGAAGTCGGGATGATTAGATAGTTTTTTGTCAACTTCCACCAAATTTGATCGAGCTCAGGCGATTAAAACGTGAAAAAATTATGCATGGCTGATATCGTGTTTGCGCACGCGTAGAGTGAAGTATTGAGTTGTGAGCAACGAAACTAAACAGGGACCATCTACAGCCTAAAGTGCACGTCCCCTGAAGATTTCATCGAAATCTGATGAACACTGTGCAAATTGAGCTTGTTACAACGGTTTGTGGACATACAGACAGACACACAGACAATGGACAGACACGAAAAACCAAATTTGTCCAGAATGGTCTTGAAATAAAATGCAAGCAGAAATTTTTATTTTGAGGAAAAAAAATGTTCATTTCTCGAAAGTAACAACAATGCTTACGCTATCTGTGGTAGACTATGAAGCAAAATTTTGATACGAAATCATTTCCAGAAGGAAACTCAGCAGCGAGAGATGTGTTGTGATTTTTGAGAAATCAATAGCTTTCCAATGAGAGGTGCATGATTTTATGCGAGACATCAATTGAGGAAGTTAGATTTTCTTAATAAATCAAAGCATACAAAACTACCCTCGTTACAATAAACATGAGGTCAACACAATATTCAGGTTTTATAGCCTGAAGACCTTGACATCTGTGGCAACAACATTACCCCGTTTCCCGTATGTAAATTAAAATAATCAACGCGTGATAACATGTTATTCTTTAAAATCACGTAGATACAATTTTTCGCCATGTTGTGAAACAATGGAAATTGTTTCCGCAGAAAATACGTTCAACACTGATGTAGTCAGAATGCCCCAGAAAAATAAATATTAATGCCAGAGATGAGAAAATTATGTCTGACTCATATTCTAAATATTATTTTTCACGACTTCAGCAACAATGGTCAACAATATCTACTCTAAGTTTGAGGGGGCAATCGATAGAGAATGTTTTTTGTTCTGGAAAAACGGATGGGAAGGTAAGGAACTATCTGGAATTTTCACGCATGACCCCTTCAACAGGTGTCAAGCTAGAGAAGAATGGAGCAAGGCGAGCGACAATAAAAATACTGAAGCGAGGTGAACCACCAGGTGAAGCTGGCAGATGTCAAATGTTCAGCCGACATTCCAAATATTACGCAAGAGAAACAAAGGTGGCAGGACCTTTTAAGTTTCCTAATTATGAGGAAGTGGTATATATAGATATACAATTAAAACAAGAAACATAAATGTTGTATCTACCATACACCTAACATGAACGAAATCAGAAGGTCCATAATATGTTATGATGATTTTCAGAGGTTTTCTCATTTTCCACGTTGAAAAAAGAAAACATTTTGGTTCGACACTTCACTCTGTTTCCAGCGTACATCCATCTTAGGTCCTCAAGTCTTAGGCTGGACGAGAGTCAGAATGCAAAAGGCCATTTTGAAGGCGGTTTCTCAAAGACTACGTGGAACACGAAGGTTGAGGTCACCAGGGATGGAGAATGGAGCTGGTCTCCGGTGGTTGAACGACCAAGTTTTTTAGTGATCTCGTTTTTGTTTGACGTTTCAATTGTTGTGTATAATTCGTTTATGATCCCTGGATACCCTCTTATTACCGAACTAATACAATACATTTTTATTTTGTTGACCATTTTACAAAGGTGTATTGATATTTCCCGACCAAAATCATACAAATTGTTGAAGAAATATTGAGAAATTCCGGAAACTGAGTTGCGTCGTATACAACCTGCAGATTATGAATATGTTATAATCAATTGCAATGTTTCATACGAAAACTCAGTAGGTTACGTAAACAAGAAATCCATCATCAATCACACGTCATAATCAATCAATATGAAGAGAAAATGAATTTTCGATTTCTCCGGTTCTCTAAGTATTTCCTACTGATATCATAATTTATTGTATAAATTTCTTCATGCATTGAATTTGAAGTGAAAATATTTCGCTTTTGGAAAAGAACAACCAATTACCTACCAACTCATACGCAAAACATGCGACTCAATGTAATTTCGCAATTTTTAATTTGAATATTTCACCGCTCGATGATTAACCATAAATGAAACATAATAATAGTACAAACAATATTAGTGGGTTAAAATCTTGATTCGCTAACCTTTAACAGGTCAACATTTTCTTTTGGGGATTTTATGCGATGATTTGTAACACGAGTGAGAGTTGTTAAACAATAGTAAATGCTACACAATGCAGGTAAATCAAGACCTACATCTAGTCTATTGAAATCAACAATTGATTTTAAGATATTGCATTTAATAAACGTTTTTGCATTATCCGGCTAGAGGTGTATTGAAAATTGAAATTATTCAATATGGACGGATTTCGCAATACACATGAGTGTGCCAGACAAAGAAACAAACTTGTTTGAAGCGGGAAATTTTTTTGGTGTCTTGAAGAATTGCCTGATATTTTAAACGTTGCGGCGCGTGCGCTGAAATTAGAACAACTTGAGACTCGCCACGGTTACAAAGAAATGCGAGGGACAAAAAATTCTGAAGGGCACAAGATCCGCTCGGCACGTGGAAAATTGCTTTGGAAGGAGGAGGCAAATTAGGAGTAGGTACAACGCCAAGGCGACCAAGTAAAATATTATGTATTTACAACTAAACAATACGGTACAGAAATGGGGAAAAACATTGTTTGAATAACTCAGAATTAAGTAACCCGAACTCGGTATCAGCTACAATACACAGGGAATGCAGAGGGTCAGTAGTTTTGCACGACACATTCTTCTGTGCCCTAGTGGTAGTTGGTAAATCACACAAATTCCATCAATCATCATCAATTTCATGATATGATCATACTTTTAGAAATGTGTGCGTGTGTTGGGGAGGGGGGGGGGGGGGGATTTTAAAGATGAAACCCAACCATATAAATATAGATGTGGAATACTGCTCATTCCAAAGATAACATTCCCTGCTGTAATACAAAATAGTAATTAATAATTTTATTAGCAAACTACCCAGTGAATGCTCATTCAATATAACATCTCGGGAAAACCATCTATTAAAAATAATCTTCGATATTCAAACGTTGTAATCAGGAAATAAGGATCAGAAGATATTTCTGATCTCTTCACACTAGTATCTTCCACTTCTCGTATAAGGTTAGAGAACTATCAAAAATCAATTATCCCCATTACATTATCGAGATGTATGTGTAGATCAAATCAGTGCAATCGATAAATAGGTGAAATTAGATTCGATAATTTCCAGAACTAAATACGTAGGTAGTCATACTTTTTTGTAACAGTCGATTTAGAACCAAAAACGAACGGAAAGATAGACCGATTAATGATGCAATGAACCCACTGTGAAGATTTCCACAATGTAAGGCAGGGGGTTTCTAGTGTGCTGATGGGCTGGGCTCGGTCCTTCCACTGCTATGTATTTGACCAGCGGTAGGAGTCAATTATCCAATATCCTCGCTTTACAGTGTCACTTACGACCTAACCACCTCAACTCGGGGACCAAGATTGTCGTAGAGTTTCTTTCTGAATACCAATGATCGGTGATACCAACATGTCTCACGAGTCATGCACCAGCGACTTATCTCCCTCAATATACGAGTTACAAATCCAAAAAACTGGCATACCCCACAATTTTTTGCAAGAATTCCAACCATGACATTTTTTTCGCACCGCACAATCGCCATGCGCAAACAATACTAACTTTTTTTTTTAAAATGCAAACCCGCATTTTTGACATTTCATGTCTTTGCTATGGCACACAACCAAATTTTCGTTATGTTACGTAACGAAATATGCTCAATGATTATTATGATTCGTAGAAGTGAGGTAGGTAGGTACCTATATGATTATAGCTGAAATTTGGCTATATGATTATTATGTCTTTACTATGGCACATAAATGAAAAAGCGTCACGCGGGGAGCGTCACGCGGGGAGCGTTACGCGGAGATTCCCTAATGATCCCACGATTCTGAGATTTGGTATGTGGGCCCTTGAGGGACTTCTGAACACAACTGACCGATCCCAGATCAGCTGAGTGGCTCTAGAATCCAGTTTTTTCCCTAATGATCCCACGATTCTGAGATTTGGTATGTGGGCCCTTGAGGGACTTCTGAACACAACTGACCGATCCCAGATCAGCTGAGTGGCTCTAGAATCCAGTTTTTTCCCTAATGATCCCACGATTCTGAGATTTGGTATGTGGGCCCTTGAGGGACTTCTGAACACAACTGACCGATCCCAGATCAGCTGAGTGGCTCTAGAATCCAGTTTTTTCTTTAATGAGTCCACGATTCTGAGATTTGGTATGTGGGCCCTTGAGGGACTTCTGAACACAACTGACCGATCCCAGATCAGCTGAGTGGCTCTAGAATCCAGTTTTTTCCCTAATGATCCCACGATTCTGAGATTTGGTATGTGGGCCCTTGAGGGACTTCTGAACACAACTGACCGATCCCAGATCAGCTGAGTGGCTCTAGAATCCAGTTTTTTCCCTAATGATCCCACGATTCTGAGATTTGGTATGTGGGCCCTTGAGGGACTTCTGAACACAACTGACCGATCCCAGATCAGCTGAGTGGCTCTAGAATCCAGTTTTTTCTTTAATGAGTCCACGATTCTGAGATTTGGTATGTGGGCCCTTGAGGGACTTCTGAACACAACTGACCGATCCCAGATCAGCTGAGTGGCTCTAGAATCCAGTTTTTTTCCCTAATGATCCCACGATTCTGAGATTTGGTATGTGGGCCCTTGAGGGACTTCTGAACACAACTGACCGATCCCAGATAAGCTGAGTGGCTCTAGAATCCAGTTTTTTCCCTAATGATCCCACGATTCTGAGATTTGGTATGTGGGCCCTTGAGGGACTTCTGAACACAACTGACCGATCCCAGATCAGCTGAGTGGCTCTAGAATCCAGTTTTTTCCCTAATGATCCCACGATTCTGAGATTTGGTATGTGGGCCCTTGAGGGACTTCTGAACACAACTGACCAATCCCAGATCAGCTGAGTGGCTGTAGAATCCAGTTTTTTCCCTAATGATCCCACGATTCTGAGATTTGGTATGTGGGCCCTTGAGGGACTTTTGAACACAACTGACCGATCCCAGATCAGCTGAGTGGCTCTACAATCCAGTTTTTTCCCTAATGATCCCACGATTCTGAGATTTGGTATGTGGGCCCTTGAGGGACTTCTGAACACAACTGACCGATCCCAGATCAGCTGAGTGGCTCTAGAATCCAGTTTTTTCCCTAATGATCCCACGATTCTGAGATTTGGTATGTGGGCCCTTGAGGGACTTCTGAACACAACTGACTGATCCCAGATCAGCTGAGTGGCTCTAGAATCCAGTTTTTTCCCTAATGATCCCACGATTCTGAGATTTGGTATGTGGGCCCTTGAGGGACTTTTGAACACAACTAACCGATCCCAGATCAGCTGAGTGGCTTTAGAATCCAGTTTTTTCCCTAATGATCCCACGATTCTGAGATTTGGTATGTGGGCCCTTGAGGGACTTCTGAACACAACTGGCCGATCCCAGATCAGCTGAGTGGCTCTAGAATACAATACGGGGTTTTATAGGAAGGGGAAAGGGGGTGCAAAGACATTAAATGTCTCTCGTGGTTGCGTACTTGTACGAAAGCTGTTTTTTACCAAGAAACACCTCTCACTGAGGATATCACAGAGGAAACTGAGCAAGAAAGGTCCTTGTGAAGAGGGAAGTGAGGTAAAAGGTAATATAGTTTAGCTGGGACAGAAGAGTGGACAGTACGTTTTTCCACAAGGCAAGGAACAAGAAATTTCTCCACTGCTCTAGCAGACCACTGAAACCAAAACTTTGGCCATTTTTTATTGCAGATTTGGATTCTACGTAACATTTTATGAAAGAATGACCCATTGAATTGGTGAGTGCTCAGAAACGTGCACAATCACTCGCAAATAGAGCTAAAATCGTGGAATATCGAGATTTTGATGATATTCAATTGCTACATGATTTTGGGGTATTTTTTCACGCGGAATGACGTATAGATGTTTATTTGATGAAATTCGCAACACCTACTTGAGAAGATAAAAAACGAAATTTTAGTACGCTCTGCGCTGCACGGAAATGATAAGGGAAATGTGCAATATGATTAAATTTAAATGGTTCCTGAGTGAAGTGTAGACTTCGATCCGGGCAAGGTCGGGTGATCTACAAGTAAATGTATATAAACTAAATTTGATGAACGGAGAAGCTGATCAGTGGTGATCTCCCCCACACCTCCCAATAAGAGCCCCCTACGCGAGGAATATAAGTGAGGCGATATCGAGCAACCAACCGTGGCAACCGAAAGATGAGGTCCCAGAAAGCGAAAGTACCACATTCATCCAGACAATCGCACCAGTGCCGGCTGAAAAATCGAAGACGAACATCCTCTCCCCATAAAATCCCCTCAAAGGACAAGGGGAAGGTACCGTGTAATTTCGCTACGTCTCTGGTGATGCATGACCTCAGATTGTGAAATGTGGAGGTGATTCGGAGGCGTGTGCCTAGAACAATGGACCCGGAGGCGTTGTTCCACTAATAAGAATAATATTCATCCTGTTCCTCCGTCTTTTGTTGTTAAGAAGAAGAATGGAAACATCTTTCCGTGGTTTAGAATCGGAAGCGCCTTTTCTGTTTTCTGTTCTCATTATAACTCGACGTCCGTCGGAGGATTTATGATGATAAAGGGATTGTAGATTAAACGAAAAACGTCTTGAGAATTCCAAAACGTGAAGGTGTGGAAGGCACCGTTCGAATCTGAACAAAATTATAAAAAATTATGAGGGTTATATATCTTATGAAACACTTTTCAATTATTACCATTATTTTAGAAAAAATAAAGCTTTTCAGGCAAATAATAAAAGCATAAAATAAACTATCAGTTAAACTAGCAGTTCATTTTGTATTATGCCTGAAAATGGCTACAAGGCCCAATGACCCAAACCCTTTGTCATTTGCTTTTTGCAATACCATCAAATTCATCTTAGATCATACGAATTTCGGACAAATTTGGCATAAAAATTAATGTAGCGAAATCTGAATTTGGAGTTAATGAAATTGTATTTTTAGGCCATTTGATATCTGCTGAGGGAACCAAACCAGACCCCGAAAAAGTTAAGGTGATTCAAAATTACAAGCGCCCTGAAACAATTCGTGAGTTGCGAATGTTCTTAGGCTCTTTAAATTTTTACAGAAGATTTATTAAAAACGCAGCAGAGCACCAAGCGGTCTTGAACGAATACTTGAAAGGTGCAACCAAAAAAGACAATAGACTAATTAACTGGACTGATGAAGCATTGCAAAAATTTGAAATATGTAAGGAACTGATTGTAAATGCCGCAACGTTAACATTTCCAAGTGTTAAATACGAATTAGGATTGTTTGTGGATGCCTCTGATTTTTCTATCGGAGCAGTACTACAACAAAACGAAGAATTAGGGTGGAGACCGATTGGTTTTTATTCTAAGAAATTGAACCCTGCCCAAAAGAATTATAGCACATATGATCGAGAGCTTTTAAGCATATATATGGCTATAAAATATTTCAAACCATTCATAGAGGGTAGAATATTTTCCATTTACACAGATCACAAACCACTCGTATTTGCATTCAAACAAAATAATGAAAAAGCTTCACCACGACAACTTCGACATTTACACTATATTTCACAATTTTCCACGGACATAAGACACATTTCAGGCGAACAAAATCAAGTAGCTGATAACTTATCTCGACTATCAGTAGAAGAATTGAAATCAGTCGATTACAGTCAAATTGCAATTGCTCAAGAGGACGATGTTGAACTTGAGGCACTTCTCAAATCAAACACGTCTCTCAAACTAAAACAATATCCAATTCTACCAGACAAAAATTTATGGTGTGACATTTCTACGAAGAACATAAGACCTTACATTCCATCAAAATTTCGGTTTGCCATTTTCGAACAATACCACTCATTATCACATCCTGGAGTGAGATCAACATTAAAATTAATTACTTCAAAATGCGTTTGGTTAAACATGAATAATGACATCAGAACATGGACAAAAGCATGCATTCCTTGTCAGAAAAGCAAGATAACTCGCCATGTTAAATCACCTATCGGTACATTCCCAGAAGTAGATGAGCGCTTTGAAGTAGTACATATCGACATTGTTGGACCATTGCCAGTATCAGAAGGGTACTCATACTGTTTGACATGTATAGACAGATTCACGAGTTGGGTGGAAGTGATTCCCTTAAGGCAAATAGATGCAGAAACTATAGCGAGAAAATTTTACAATGAGTGGATAGTTAGGTTTGGTACACCGAGACGAATACATAGCGACCAAGGTCGCCAATTTCAGTCAGAACTATTCCACTCATTGGCAAAATTATGTGGAATCACTCTACAGAGAACAACCCCATACCATCCACAGGCTCAAGGAAAGATTGAGAGATTTCATCGCACCTTAAAAGCAGCAATTAGAGGACATGGGAAGAAAAAGTGGACTAATGCACTTCCCCGCAATTTTATTGGGTATCCGTAGCTCAATAAAATTAGAAGCTAACGCATCTATTGCTGAAATGGTTTATGGGATGCCATTAAGACTGCCAGGCGACTTTTTCCAAGACCATCCAGAATCAGAAACAAATCAGCAGGATTTTGTCAAGCAATTGAAATCAAGAATGAACGAACTGAAGCCAATAAATATGGAACACAAGAGCAAGTTTACTCCATTCATCTTCAAGGATCTGAAAAATGCCAGCCATGTATTCGTAAGGGTTGATAGGTTGAAAGCTTCTTTGACCAAACCTTACGAAGGACCATTCAAGATCATTGATCGAACCGAAAAATTCTTCACGCTCGAAATGAAAGGAAATCAAGTAAATATTTCGATTGATCGCTTAAAGCCAGCTTACTTGTTTCCAGAAACGATTGACGACGAACTGACCGACGGAAAACCGAAGACAACGGAACAGAAGACAGAGAACACTGAAAATATTCCTCCACCACCGCCTGCATCAGCAGTCGGAAATCAGAAGACGAGATCAGGACGAACTGTGAAGTTTTCGAAGCGTTTACATGAAACGATGTGTATTACATCCACATCGCTGGAGGGGGAATAGCTGTGGGGACTACCTACAGCGATTTTTATTAATTTCAGTTATTAATTTACATTTTTAGTTTCCACGTTCATAATTATGAATCCTTTAACAAGTATGACTGGTCATACTTGTAGTCATGCTAGTGTCATAGTTACACAATAAATATTCATTCGTTCTTGAAACTTCTTGGAGTCAATTTATTCTAAAATTTAAAAATTAAAAATCTTATAGGTGTTTGAAAGTCATTCACCTATACTTATCCTTGGCAGAAAGGGGTTGTAACAGCTATAACCGATAAGGTTTCAAAACTAGCTTATTTCTTAGAACTCTCCAAAACATTCCAAAACTGCATGAACGAAACTTCTGACTTTCCCGAACCCAATAACAAGAGTAGCGCTTTACAATATGCGATTGCTGCAGAAGGAATTTTCAAAGCTGAGGTATTCTTTTTGACTCACCCTGTATTCTATAAAAAGAGCATTCCGTCAAATGACAACGAGCTTAGTAGCCGGTAAAAGATTAGAAATCCGTTACATTTTAGTGTGCCGGGCTAGGAAAAATGACCTTGAACTGCATTTCTAAGGGCCATAGACGGATGGCGATGGATGCGCTCGATAAGTCAGCAAAGTCACACTGCGATGAGCAACTAGGCACCTGCATTCTTTCATAGGTTGTTAAGGTTGTTAGAGAAACCCTTCTGCTAATGTACAATTATTTATACACCTATTGATCTTGTAGCTGTATCAGAGGAACAGAATTGTTTCCCATCCAGCTATTACTATTTTAACAGGGCTTCCTATGAGAAGCCGGAATATTGACATATGAATTAAGTCATATCTGACGAGTCAGTTTTTACGTAAGAAAGAGTAACTTCATACTCGAAACAGGGGATCACAGTGACAGTTCAATTATAAGCATGAGATGGCTAGGTACGTCACTCTAAAATAGTAACACACACACTTAGGGAAGGTTTATTAATCACATTTATTCAATGGAAAAGGGGGATTTATCAGAGGGACAGCGTTATCCTCCAGATAACACAGTAGGGGGTGGTTTATCCATCCCTAGTTAAACCTATTTGGCGTTTTAATTTATCTGCTCCCTGGACGGCTGGATAACTATTATAACTGGGGGTTAATGAGATACCTAGAACTTTCTAACCTCAGACAAGTTTATTTACAAAACTCTTACTCGAATCTCAAGTTTGATTGCATTCATTCTTGTATCTTCCAACAGATATATTTGGGAGTTTGTCTTCAAATAGCATCGACGGCGAAGATTCCATCGTAGCATTATTCGTTGAACGTGAAAAAGGCCGTATACAGTAAGACCCCGTGTAGATCACCTACTAAAATGGGATGAGTGCGTATTTTTATTAAGGTTTCGGTTGGACAAAGATACCGTTCTTAACATTCTAACACAGATCGAAGATGAAATTAAGTCCACAACTTACTGATCACAATAATTCATTCATAATAATTCGGATTGCAATAATGCATTCGCATATGCATTTCTCTCTCTAGAAATGAAGCAAATAGGCAAATAGCAAACGACAAAAATGTGGTGGTTTCTTATTTGCCGAGTTTGATAATATGATGGACACTGATGTGGGAATAACGACAGACCTGGTTTTTTTTATAGTCGATCTATGAAGAAAATGTAGCTCCTATTCCACTCTGTGGTAGCTCCATGTGTAAAATCGCCTTTATTTTGTCGCCTACGGACACCAATGAGGATACTAACGGCGCTATCTGCCAGACAGAATTTATCTGACGGATAATTTTATCCATCACATCCAACACATTCTTTAACTGGACTATAGCGCAATACTCAGTATAGCTATCCTGCAGTTAATGTAGGTAATTGATAACCGGCCCTTGAGCACACACAAAGTTGCTGTATTAGACCAAGGGATGCCAATTAAACATAACATGTTACCCGATGTAAATCATCCATCATCGATTCAAGGCACAAAGCGAGTGTGCATTACAGTTAATTACAGAGTTGCGATTCCTGCAGTTAGCGTGGCATTAATTGCTAATCAGTGTAACAGAGCCGTCTGATTGACTCGAAAACAACCATTTATAGTAATAAAAATTGTATTTAACATTATTGTGTAAATATGTGCCACCACACTAGGATAACTGTTTGTTGATAGTTCAAGATAAGTTTCCGGACAAATATTAAAGTTACTTTGATAGATTTTTTAGAATCCTTTCAGTAATGATGTCACAAGTGATAAGGATTTTGCACATAATTTTGGAAAAACGTATTCTTCGAGCACGTTCCGGATTTCCGAATTCGTACAAATTTTCATCCAACAAAAATGTCTTTTGGTTTATTATTTTCAATGATGAATCTTTGTGATCGAAAAAAAAAAAAAATAATAACAACAACAAAATAAATTTCAAAAAAAAAAAACCCTCCTCGTGCTCAAAATTTGATGGTTGAAGTTTCAAGATGCGTGGAATCCAAAAATCAATTTTTTAAAAACCGTACGACAGCCGGACGGTGGGGAAAACATAATTTTTGGAAAGTGAGAATTTTCGAGGTTCAATGGTTGTTTCTTATAATAAATTATCTGGAGAACTCAAATAAGAGTAATTCCTCGATTAAAAATAGTTCAACACTCAAATTTATCGTACAAAGTGAAAACTGGTAAAACTCGATAGATTTCACAAGCTCCGTTCACACAACACAAGTTTTGCGAATATCTTACTTCTATTTGGCGTACCAAAGACCTTCCCCGGTCTGGCTATGATTAAATTGTAGCTGTACTAGTGTGAAGAAACATTCCTGCAAACCATGTTTTTTCAAAGAACCGTTTAACCTATTTTTAGCGATTTTTGAACGATGACAATTAGTCCTATTTGACGGATAATTCTTACATGAAATTTCGCTGATTCAGAATACACCATATGTTTCACATGGTATTTTCCAGTGAAAACCTCAAAATACATGTTTTTGACCTCATTTGAATGACAATAACTCCCAGCAGTTGGAAAGAGCGTTAAATTGCCTATCTCCCTAGAAGAAATTAAATTTAAAGAGAAAGAAAAAATATTAAATGTGAAAAATAATTCCAAAAAGTAAAATTTGTATAAACGTATATAAAACGTTAGTATAAATTTGTATTAAAAAAAAAGGTCTTATAATTCTATCTGATTTAACCTTCTGTAATCAAAAGGTAAATCAGTTTTACTTTTAATTTGCTAATTACAGGGGGAAATGAAGTATTAATGTTATAAAACGTGGTTTGTTTATTTAAAAAAAAAAAAAAAAAAAAAAAAAATTTCCAGGAAAATCACCCTATATAGACCAACGAGTTTAATGGGGATCTCTTTGTAATTTTTCACGCTGTTTCGAATGGTAACATTAGCGGATACTATCAGATCGGTTTTACACTTTAACCAACAAGTTTTTAGTTTATTTGTAATGCTTGATTTATGACTTTAAAAGTAAAACACGGTAATAACCAAGTCGGGGAGATAAGTCAACATTTGTAGCTTTGCAAGCATTATGTTTGTAATTTAAGTGGCAAAGTGACTTTTCGAAGGAAATAAGAATAGAGTTATATATATATATATATATATATATATATATATATATATATATATATATATATTCGTATTCCCTAAGGTTTTCCTAGCCTCGGTGAATAATTTTATTTTTCCCGGCTAACGGAGAGACGGGTAACGGGAAAAGTCCTCGTGAAAAGAGTGGAACGTTAATCCAAGTAAAGAACTATCCGCCCAAGAGTTTTCTCCTTGGGTTAACCTTTTGATGTAAAAGCTCAAGATGGACCCGACGGGACAGAGGACCCGGTTTTTTTTCTCTTTTATATCCATTGGTGTGGGACCCTCCGTCCAATATTTCTGCTGTCTGAGGGCGGTGGAGGTAGGTAGGTAGGTAGTTCCTGCAATCTAATGAAAAATCCTGGGCCTCAAAGAAGATCCCATCAATGACCTCGGTGGTAGGTATCACCACTGTAATATTGGCAACCACCGGCATGCATCGATATTTTCCAACATGCAAGTAAAGACACCGGCAGTTGCATTTTAAAAATTTTGTAGCCATTGCAATAACTCCATTTTTTCTCGAACATTTACTAAATGGAAAACTGATTGTATAAGTGGGGTTTAGTCTGCTCTAGGGTTGCCAGACTCGAAGAAGCAAAATACTGCAGATGTTAACAGAAACGCACTGTAGATTTTTCCATTCAAAAATACTGTATACCACCGTAGATTTTAATCAATAACAGGCAGTTCTATTCAAAAACACCTTAGCACAGAATATTATGATGCTAAGCAACAGGAATTAGCACAGAGGACAATGTCCCCCATCATTGAAATACTCACGCGTAGGGGGTGGGGAGGAAAAGAACCTCTGGAACAAATAATCAGTAACAAAATTAACATTGAAAAAAATGTATTTCGATTAAATTCTTAGTTCACATTACCCGAGGACTGATGGAACAACTACACCGAGACAGTACCTTGTCAAGACTAACGAATAACTTTCGAAATTAGAACTTCACCTCCAAAACAGCTAATGACAATCTCAAGTTAAAATTAAAGAAGGGGTGAAATTTTTGTTATGATTTTCATAATTTTTTAATTTTTCTTTTTCATCAGAGAAAAATGTAGAAAATTTTAAAAATACCATTGTACTGTAAAGAAAACTGTGAAAGGTTCAAAAAATCGTAGATGTACTGGAAATACTGTAGATCTGGCAACCCTGGTTTGCGGAGTATGTTGACTCGATCGACGGTATTAGTGATGCGAACCATGTAACTACTCCATAAAAATAAAGTCCCTTTCTTCAGGGGTGGCTCCATTACCAAAACTTTTGCCTGACATCACTATAGTTATTTCTGTTCATTTTGCAACTACTAAAAAAATATATATTATTAGTTCAATTTAAGAATTCATCCTGAAAAGTATTGTTCTTTACAAACAATAATAAAGGGTAGTGTACATAATACTGTCAGGTGAAATATGCACCGAAGGATATTGCGCCCTTGCCAATGATATCTTTGAATTTGTGCTCAGTTTTACTGACTGCAGAGAACGTAAGTAAGTGTAACGTAGTAAGTGTGATACTCAGAAAAACCAGCTAGTTCTCTAAAAATGGATATGATAAATCAACCACCTTTTTCGCGGTGTTGCGGTCCAATAAAAAACGAAACAAGTTTCTCACCGTCACTCTTCATTGCAGCTTCGTAGAGAGAAAGGTGAGGCGGTGCCTGCACGATGGAAGAAAGTGGGTTTCTGACTCAGACAGCCAGTAAGCAGAGGATGGACCAGAGTAATAAGGAAGGCACCAACACTGCAACTCGGCCGATCCTGTTTTCCCCAAAGTAAACATAATCTTCGATCCCCCAAAGCTAACAGGGTTCACCGCTCTAGCCAAACTCTATGGGTGAACGCGTGAACTAAGTATGTAATTATACTAGGCAAACTCAAGTGAAGTTAGATTCAATAGGAATTTATTTCAGCAACCGCGAACATATAATTCAAAGTTCTACCAGAGCAGCAAGATTCTATATCAGCAGCAAGTATATGCATAGTGTATCATGTAATATTAAATAGTATTTGATAATAAACTAAAGAATTCGTTACTCAATTTGAGAAAGAACACTTATTATTTTTAATCTCCTATTTTTATTTTTTTTTTTAATTTTCCATATTAATAAAAACTACATTGTAAAACAACAATTCACGATTTTGGGAAAAAATCGAATTTTTTTCACCTAGTTGGTTTTTTTCTTTTTTTACTAGCTATTTTTTAGCTTTTTTAGCAGCTATGAACCGAATCAGCTAATTTTACTTCCGAGTCATCACGGATTGTTTTCACTATTGGGAGACAGGGAAAAAAAAATCCCAAAAACTAAATTTTTACTAGCATTTTACGTTTTAGCCCAGTCTGAACCACTATGGATTCATACGTGTGTCAGCGAATCCTTGTAGCAAACTTAATTCTACGGTATCTATGAGATATCAGATAGTTCTTAAAGCGATAGGGAGATAAAAATGAGATGTCTTATGGGGGGAGATAAGGTGCCTCATCTCCAATAAAACAAATTTATTTCACCTTAACATAAGACGCTTTATCTCATCTCTTCCTCCATATTACATGTTACACACCTATAACAGTGATATTCATTTCTTGTTGGTATTCGTGATTCATGAAAATTATATTAATTTTCTCCAAAATAAATAAATTAATAAATTTTCAAAATCTGCCATTGCAAACCTTTTCGTGGATGAGAAAAGAACTAGCTAACTTAGAATTGCTGGAAACTGAACACATGGGATATTCGGGAAAATCCCCTTGGTGGTTCTGCGTTACACGAAGATAAGTAGCGTCACTTTAAGATAAAACACTAATTCGACCCTCTTGACTTTATCAGGTTACCATCCGCTGCGGGTCGCCTCAGATGATAAAATCCCCAAGCACCTTATCCCAATTGACTTATCGTGTAGGAACTCTCTATTGAGGAAATGTTCACGGAATATGCGTACGGTCCCCAATCATTTTCACTGGACATGCGAAAACCGTAAAATCCATCATGAATAATTTGTTCACAGCTATCCGTCCGATCTCGCTCAAATTTGGAAGGAAGGTAGTAGGGAACAAATATGTTAATCATTTTCATAACAAATGTATCATTTTTGTAGTCTGCTGCGCATGCGCGAAGCTCAAATTATTGTGATTTTTACAGTTTTCATCCAATTCCGATGACATTTTCAGGAATTTAACGGTTTAGGCTGTAGATGGTCCTTATGAATCGTTCCTAACTCACTGATAGTCTTTGCGCATACTCATATATAACATCTATCATACATCGTTTTCGTACTGACTAATTAAACGATTTTTCAAATTTAATTTTAAGGATAACAAAAAAGGACCTATACTAGTTGTGCGCTCCAGTTTAATTTATCCTTTCTCCCAACCGAGGGACCCACTATGAAATCTTCTAAAACTATTTAAAATATTTCAATGGTCTTGAAACATTCATGTTACGGAAATGAGGAGGAAGCTATGTGCCATACCCAACTTGGCAGACATTTTTTTTATTTATAAACTCTCAAGTTTAGCAGATAATTTGTAAACGTTGAATGGTGGAAGGCAGAACAAAGAAGTGTACTTCGTGGTATGCACGACAGATAATCATTAATATTGGGATCTTAATGTGGAGATAAGGTTGAGGTATTAGGCACTATCAATATATTATTATAATACCCATTCATTACGATAAAAGTATGTGCCTTATAACAGGTTGAAAGTAATTATTAATTTAAATTTGGTTTGATGGAACTTCCAAACCATTCGTGATCACGGTTGCGCACATGAAACGAAGAGCAGTTTAAAGACTCGGTTCCTACCCGTTACAGAGCTTTATCGTATGTAAAGAGGGCTTTGTGTCGATAGGTGTGTCCTCAGCATTGTCCCCCGGCGCTAATGGCCTGTTCAGTTTCTAATGCTCCGCCCTAAGGAGCTTTCTCGAAAAAAAGAAAAGAAAAAAAAAAAAAACACTGTGGTCTCACAAGGTGTCCTTTGTCAGGGGACAGCTCCCCTGCGGCGTTTCACCCCGTTAACCCCCCCAAAGGGAACCAGGAGTCACGGGGACCCCCTCGGCTGTCGCCAAACTCTCTACCCCCTGGGGGCCCCGACAGGTTGCCACTGGCTTACCACAATCTCGCTTGAAGTAACACAAACCACATCCGAAAATATGTTTTACCCTTATTAGTCCTTGTCATAGTGATGTAGAAATGATACATACCTAGTTTTTCTGACATTAAACATCGTCACATACTTTTGAAGCATACCAACAAGGCGCCATTACCTACCTATATATTGAGTGTCCCGACAGTAACACCCCCCCAAACTTATTTGGAGATCGCCAGATAGATGAGAAACATGGAGTCGATGTCCATAACACAAATTGTATACATAATTTATAGCTGATCAATTTCACACGTATGGGAGATAGCTAAATAAACAGAGTAATTCTGCTTTGTTGCAGGTATCCAAAGAGTCAGTCAACTTTGAAGCAGACAAAGTAACCAACAAGGCGCCATTATACTGAGTGTCCCGACAGTAACGCCCCCCGAATTTTTCCCCAAAATTTTTGGTATCTAATATATAAAATTCTCGTGTCACAGTTTTCGTTGCCATACTCCTCCGAAACGGCTTGACCGATTTTGATGAAATTTTTTGTGCTTATCCGGTATCTATGAGAATCGGCCAACATCTTTTTTCATCACCCTAAATGTTAGGGGTAGTCCACCCCTAAATTTTTTTTTATTTTTTATAAAATAAAAAAAGTAGTTTTATAAAATTTAATTTGTTTGTAAGGATTTCCAACAGAAAAAAGTCTGCCAAGTTGGGTGGGCAGTATAACTTCCTCAGGCGAGCGAAGCGAGCAGCATCCCCTTCAGACTTTAAACCTACCCTTAGGGACCTACCGTTTGCGAGCGAAGCGAGCAACATCCCCTACATGTTTAAATTGTAATACAACGCATCTACACAGCCACACCTTGCGAGCGAAGCGAGCAACATTTCCTACATGTCACACTTTGCGAGCGAAGCGAGCAATTTAATGGGGGGTCCGGGGGCTTGCCCCCCGGCTGGACGTGGAGGCGAGCGAAGCGAGCCGGAGCGGCTAGTCTCAATATGAAACTCGGAGAGCCTTTTTGGGGAGTCAGATACCAAGTTTTAAGCAAATAAAAATCAGGGGAAAAATCCATAAGTTTTTGGACTACCGGGGTAGCTACTTCGAAAAAAAAATCCATTTTTTGCCGGTGACACCTCATTTTAAACAATTTTTAGTACTGAACCCGATAGTGAAACCAGAATAGCAAATCTTATTCCGTTCTCGAATTAGAAATGATAAAGTGCTCAAAAAGTTCTGGCCAATGAACCCATCCTTTCTTTTGGAAAGCTTAGTTTTTTAATAACGGATTTCAATGAAGAAATTTTTCAAAAATTTTGAATTAAAAATTTACAGAACCACTGCAATAACTTCATTTTCTGCAAAAATTCGCTTAGAAAAATCAACTTCACAAAAAAATATTGAATAGATAAATCAAATAATAAATTTTGAAACAACAACACTCGAGAGCCATCTTCGAGACTCGTCAACACCGGACGTAAATACATCCTCATCCAGGTAATTGCCCAATCTCTACATGCGTGCTAGAGTTACATCGCATAGGTAATTTGTGGCATCTGCTCGCATGTAGAAAGTCGTTTAGTTCCGGGAGTTGAAGGATGGAACATGGAACTTTGAGACTTCTAATAACTGGGGAGCATCAACCAAATTATTCACCAGTTTGAGAACAAACAGAGCATCCGAGAGTTTCCACCGTTTATCCAAAGGCATCATACTAGTTGGCGTCAAAGTAGCCGCTGCGTCAAAATTATCCAAAGGAACGCCAGATTTGAAGGAGAAAAAATGTAGGAATCGTCGTTGTATAATTGGCTAATTTAGTCATACATTGATAGATGTTTTTCGTCAAAATAGCTAGCAGAAAATCAATTAGCCTTCTAGAGAAGGTTTTCAGAATCTCAACGTCAAAAATGTACCTATCTTTATTGCCCTATAATAAATCGACGGCTGTGAAAAACCCAAAAGGGAACATCCTTTTCTACGCTATAGTATTTTATGTTTAAGTAGTTTTATAATGGTATGAGTAATTACTAAAATGTGCATTACAGAGTCTTTTCTCTGACAATTAACCCTAGACTACACGGGTGTTTTTTGCACCATCTGATACACGGGTGGGGTGTCCAACACCCCAGTACCTGGTTCTCATCGTGCAATTTTTTTCAGCTCATCCATAAGCCGAAAAATGAATTTTCCCAAATTTAAGAGGGTTTGTGGAGTAAAACAAAAAAAGAATGAACAATTTCTAACGATATTTATTGCAACGTTTAGAGCAAAAATTAAGAGTGAATTTTTTTTTTTTAAATAGGTTTAAGCCGCATCTTAACCAGAAGGGTCACTAGCGACATAAAAATTATTATTTTCTATTCATTCAAAATAATGGCAATTCCCGTTAAGAAAAATATATGGGAGAAAAATCTTCAAAAACGTCAACTAGACAATAGGAACTAACATTAGAAAAGGAGAGAACATCAAAAATTATGAGTAATGTTAAGAATGAGTAATTACTAAAATGTGCATTACAGAGTCTTTTCTCTGACAATTAAGTGATGTGATCCTTCAACTCAAAATCGCAACGCCCCGCTCAACTCAAAACATTTGCCTCACATCCCACGAAGCTCGGAATCATCAGCTTCCGGAACCTTTGACGCGGGATTCGACTCCCGTCAGTTGACGGAGCAGCTTCCAGCTCCAGCGTACGAAAGAAGACGTGGCAACGCTGCTCTATTCACCTACTGGTCACTTTCAGGTTTCCCGGAAGGGGATAGAGAGGTGGAACTTGGTAACGGGAACAGATCCCAACTCGAACTGTGTTTTGGAACGGAGACCTTCGCTTTGCGCCATCTCTTATCTCCCCTTCCCCACCTGTCCAAGAGCAGTTAACCTTGTTTTCGGCTATCGATTAATATTCCTACTATCACTCGGTCATCTGCTATGTAAATTATCGGTTTGTAAACAATCGTGATTCTTTATCTTATCCGCCTTGTTACGATTCAAATGCCCAACTTCCTTTACGCTCTAAACAACGTTTCCCTAAGCACTCATTCACTTTTTTAAACATAGGTAGCTTCTATATTCACCATGTTACGGCAAAATTACGAATCAATTACAATGTATGACTCTGTTTTTAAATAGCCATTGGATATTCCTACTGCTATGGGTTCAAGTGGGTAACTACTTCCAAAATTTAATTTAAGAAATGTTTCATCTCAATCATCTACCAAACACGTACAGTACACAACAACCGATTTTTCATTCCCCTATAAATTACAAATGCTTGCGTACAAGTCTGGAACACAGTGAGACGTTTTCATGCTTCCATTGATATGTTGTTTAGGAATGAAAATCGTTGCCACAATCACTGCAAAGCATTAGTGGAATCGAAGCTCACTTTTTCATATAACTAAATATAACAACGTTAATGAATTAAGGGTGGTTGATCGTAACAACAAAACATAGCTGTAAAACATCATCCCATAGGGACCAGGCTCGCTTTGTTTATTTTCGAGTTTTTGTTCCAAAGCAAAGACATTACATTTACATTATTTGAAAATGCCAAAAGTAAACTAATTATGAACGAAGTTACTCTCTACCTTTGTCTCAAAATTATACAAAAAATGCCTCTGTCCTTAAATTATTTTTTGTAGTTCCCTAACGTTCTCCCCAAGAATTGTGGCTTCTTCAGGAAAATGAAAATAAAATTCAAAATATCAAATTTTAAATTTTAAAATCTCTATTGCTTTCTTTGTGTAAGAAAATCAAATTTAAAATTATTAGTTTAAGAAAAACCAATTTAAAATTGTTCATCTTTATGTAGGTATTAGGCAACAATGTTAAGGATAAACCGAACAAAGAAACGTTGTATGTTGGTATATCTGTCAGTTCGGCGATACAGGCTCTAATTTCGGAGCTGTTGAAATTTGGTAGGTAGAAACCTTAGTCACTCGAAATATGCTTTATAGGTTTTGGAACCAATCCGAGACGATGTTACGTTTTTTCTCCACAGAAATCAAAATTTCTACACGAATTTAGACCATTTTGTTAGACCATTAGACACATTTTAGACCATTGAGCCATTTGTTTCGTATCTCTCTGTATGAATGTATGTGGGTAAAAAAAAAATGTGTGTGTGTCTGTGTATGTTAATGTGGCTGTCCGTATGTGTCCGAAAATCCTTGCAACACGCATAACTTCTGCGGCTTCCATCCAATGTTGATGAACTTTTCAAGAAATGTGTGGGTTAGGGTGTAGAACGTCTCCTATATCAGTTTCAGAGCTTACAAACTAATAATGCTCTCTAAACATGCGCAAACGTAAATTCAAATAAACATCATTGTTTCACGTTCTAGTCGTCCGATCTCGTTCAAACTCGGATAGTAGTCATGGAAAGGCATGCACGAATGGAAAATCCTTGCGACAAGAATAATTTGTTCAGTTTCCATTTGAATTCGATGAAATGTTCTGGAAATGAGCGGGTTTAGACCACTAACGATTTGTTCCTAATGCTCATGCCTAAAAGCAAAATCCTTCGCGTCATTTTCTCATTGCCGCTCCGTCCGATAAAATTCTAGTACACAAAACAAGAAAAGCCCATATTGTTCTAACCTTTTTCTAAGGTTCAATGAAAAATTATTCAGCATTTAAATTCAAAAGATGTTAATTTAATGATAACTCAGTTCCTACCTTCTGCGCCTATCTAACCCTTGTGCCTACCTTGTGCCCTATACCTTCCTTCAAATGTAAACACAACAAATTACTCATACCTACTGAACAACACCCTTTATGAATTAATAAATCTACTCCTCTCCTTTTCACAAATACAGCGCGCGCTTCAAATCACGATCTTCTATCCCTCTTTAAATTACTAGATAGTTCTATATGTCCAAGGAAATAGAAATCCCACAACAGAACCGTATACATAGGTATAAAATTTAACTTTCCTATCATGCCCTAACTATCTTTATATTTAGAATGTCTGTGGGGTGAGTGTAGTGTTGCTGACATGGGTGCTCCAGCCATGGGGGCGGTCGTCTTGACATCTTCTCTAGTCAAGTGTGACCCTTGTCACTTGTTATGGCTGCCTGTTCAGAAATGGTGGCCCCGGAAGCCGCCGTGGTCCAGACCGGTTGGTGCGCCCTGGCCGGCTACTCTAGGAGTTTGTATATATATATATATATATATATATATATATATATATATATATATATATATATATATATATATATATAATATATATATATATATATATATATATATATTTCAATTATATATATATATTTGTAAATTTTTTATAAATATATATATTTATAAATATATATACCGTAACTAATTAGAGCAACACCGGGTTGAGAGATAACCTACGATTTGTTCGTTAGATTCAATGACCTTCGAAGCAAAAATCAAATTAGCCTCATACAGCCACAGAATACCGATATATGGGGATACGAGGTTATTCTATTAGTTCAAAATTTAACATTATGACTTAAAAATCCAAAATTTAGGGCACAACTTACAAATTATATACCTATATTGTTGACAAGGAAGATTTTAAATACCAGTGCTGTGAATATATAGTAGAGACACTACTGTAGTACATATATATTTCAATATAAATATTTTAACAATATGATTTAGTTTCTTGACCACTAAGTGTGAGAATCAGCACAGTTTTAGGATCTTGAGTCTGTCAGGATAATAAAATTCAAGTCTTCAGGCCAACGTTTCGATGTATTTATACATCATCATCAGGCCTAAAGCAAGATGAGTACCAAAAATCTATACATTCAACAGCTGTGGTTTGATAGGTCACAAGACAAAAATAAAAACATATACACATTCATAGTATCACATTGTGTCACCTTGGAGAATTTAGGCAGTTTGTTAAAAAGTCATTCCGTGGTGTACAGCACATGGAGCATTTACATTCATATAAATATATTGACGAGTGAAAGATGTGACAATTTGAAACTATGTACATTAATATAAATATATTGATTAATGAAAGAGGTGACAATCTGAAACTACCTAGTTGCTATTTTTAATAACCTACTTTTTTTAAAATAACATCCACATTGGTTATGGACTAGCAGTTACTATGTCCCTAGGAGAAAATCTAAGATGGATGCCGATCAGATTATGAGGAGGATAGGGGACATACAGAACACTTCATACTGGTGCAATGTATATATATTTCAATTTTTGTCGTGTGACAATATATATCGGATCAATCAATCGGTTCCTGCTTCAAAGAGAAAAGTGGTATTTATAATGCATTGTTGTATCACACCCTGTATAAAATCTAGAACATAAAAGAAAAAATATCCACTCTACAAGATATGAAAGCTGAAGTGAAAATCCCGTACTTTTGAGAGGAAGACGCAAGGCGGACCATCGCTGAAAGGAGTATTCGTTCCTATGGGCGAAGAACGAATTGATTAGCTAAGGGAAGCTAAGAAGAGGCTATCAACCGACACCTGAAAAGGTGAAGGTTGCGATGTCACATTTTCCCAAAAGGGATTGATGACGATCTTCTTTTGAAGAGTCTGATGAAATGAAAGCGTGAGGAACTGGATCGGTCAAGGTGGGACGGAAAGTCATTCTGCAACATCCATCTACGTTGGGCGGAAATGCTAAGTGAAAGTCCTTTCCTACAAGGGTACGTGCAGCAAACTAAAGTTCTGCGAAAGATTCAAGCTACCAAATACAACACACTTGATCGGAGCGAACGAGGAAAAAACAAACAATTGTGATCAAGGAAAAAACGTGCAATAAAAGTAACTTGAAGTTGTGAAATAGTACTAAGTACAACGAATGAAGCATACAACGGTTAAAAACAAGAATAGTAAGACAAATCGCAGGGACAAAAAAAAAAAGTATATTATTTATGTGTGTACGCAGATAACTGGCTTATAATTCATAGTGCATCGTGCTATGGTATAATGACTGATTGTAAAATTGCATAAAACTAGGCTGTATGCTTCTTCGTATTATATTGTTCTCAAATCAATACTTCACTCTCGTTTTTATCAATCAACATAATTAGAATCAGAGGGGATAATATCAGCAGGTATAATAAAAGCAAAAAGAGGTAGCGAAGGACGTGGGGGTAGGATGTATAATAATTCAAGTGGAATATATTATATTCAACTAAGGGTTTCCCTCTTTTCAATTAAAACAGAGGGATAAAAATGGCTTCTCTTCATAAGGACAAAATGAATGAACCAATGGGAGACGGTTGAGGGGATAAATTAAAGAATAGAGGAAGAGGAGTTCTGTAATAAACACAAAAAAGCTATGTTGCATTGAAATATGACTCACAATAAAACACTGCAAGAGTAAGATACTAGAGTATTATCGAATTGGAAAGTAGCTAGTTTTGAGACTCAGCATAGTCATCCAATCATCTGCAGAAGAAGTTAATTAGTTAAAGGCTGACTGATTGTGTGTTGATTGAATTTTCTCCAAGGAATTGGAATTTCTATGAGATCGCCAGATAGATGAGAAACATAGAGCCGATGTCCATAACACAAATTGTAATCATAATTTATAGCTGATCAATTTCACACGTAATGGAGGTAGCTAAATCAACAGAGTAATTCTGCTTTGTTGCAGGTATCCAAAGAGTCAGTCAACTTTGAAGTAGACAAAGTAACCAACGGCTAATCGAATCCGATGGCAAACAGTTGCAGACGTGTATTTGCACTTACCTACGGACCCAATCCCTGCCCTTGAACTGTCACTAGCTAACAAAGACCGGAAAGACAAGCTATCAGTTCAGATAAGTCAGGTAACGAAGTCGAGTGAACAACTAACTTCTAGTTGAATCCCAGAGCCTCGAGTTAGCACAAACTTGACAAACAAAGCAGATGCGAATTAAGAAACCCCCTCGGGAGGAGCGAATTAGCAACACTACATATATATCCCTACGCGTCAAAAGGATATACCTAGTGAATTATAAACGAACTAAATTAATTTCCAGATGAATAAAATATTAACGTTTTACATTCTCACAAATCATTAAACACACAACAGCAATTCCAATTTAATGGGGGTTATCTGGGTTTAAGTTTAAATAATAATAATATTTTCGTCCGTTCAATAACCATAGGAAATACTGAGAGTGTTCCCTACATAATACGGAAGTAAAGTTGCGTCGGACGGCTTTACAACTGAGCTTCTTCCACAGCTGAGCTACCCTGGGAAGAAAACCGCAAGTTTACAAAGCGAGACTACCATCGTATACATAAGCCTCAGTACGTCAACTCACGCGGTGTATACATATATATTATCTCATCTTCAAGTTTATAATTACTAACTTGCCTTCGAAACATCACACCATATTGTGTTCGAGAGAAGAATCAATGTTCTCAACAGGCTCTCCATGACTGGGTAATATTAAATCCAAGAGAAATATGACAGTACCTGCGGGAGAGATCACCTCACACCACTCAGCTTGCGCAAACGTGAAATTCTTTTGATTGTTGGACGTGATTTTCAGAGATTGTTGGCGTTTGCTGTTTAAAAGGTCACTCGTGGGTTTCATCGTTGTCGGACCATTGGAAGAATTTGAAAGACATATTGGCTCAAAATTGTACGGTTGTTGTAGGATACATTCAATGTGATTCCTTATAAATTAAATTTGGAATCATCCTTCCAAAAATGTGGACTTCCTGCTTCTTCAAAACATCTGGTTTTATTGAACAAGGTCTCAATCTGCAGTTGAGGATAGTGATAAAAATTATGCCTTAGCACTCAGGAGGGGGGGGGGGGGGGGGATCGCCTACTGACATGGGCGTGTCCCAGAGTACTTCTTTACAAACAATTCTAAGACGTTTGAGGCACCAATGGACGGGTATCCGGTACAACAAATGCATAATGTAAACTACGAAATGAACGTTTCCGGGTATTGGGTACAACAAATGCATAATGTAAACTACGAAACTAGCTTATCGGATTATATAAATATTACAATCCAAAAAACTTCCTCGAGTTAGCAATTTGCTGGCTGCTGACCCCACGATTACGGAACAGTACGGAGAAAAAAGACGACGCTTGATCGTGTTGCTTTGCAACAGCGAACACTTCGCTTTATATTTCGAGCGTGAACAATGAGCATAACGGAACTGGTGGACAGAGCGAGTGTCGGAAGTGGAAAGTGAGATCTTTTGTGGAGGAAAAAAACGAGAAAGGGGGAAAAAGCCATATGAACAAAGAACAACGAAGATTGGAACTTCTGGACAGTGGGAAGATGTTATAATCGTGACGAGAAGTTTGCGAGTGTAAATTGGAACATCCTTTGGCTGAATGAGTCGTCATAAAAAGACACTAAAATGTTACGTAAGAGTGACCGTAAGGAATAGGAGAATAGGTAGTAGGACCAAGCGATGGATCTAACGAACCAATCAGACGTAGGAGAAAAACATATTGGCAAGTAACGCATGCATAACAGGGACCTCCCTATGCATGGGTTGTACATTGGCCAACACACCGAGATTTTACTGGGTGACACATTATAACCTAACATGAATATTGCATACCCGCACCCCACCCTCACAACCGTAATTAAGTATGAAGTGCAATTACAAATTGGATGAAAATATCGCGATATATATTATTTATTCCCCCCCCCCTCCCCCCATCATATCGTTGAAATTTTAATTTACTGAGAATGATTCTAAAGAGAGACCAAATACATCGAGCAAAATAGTTGTTCAAAAAAAGGATAATAAAATATGTGTTGAGGATAGCGTAAATAGTACAGTTAATTTTCATCTCCTCCTCACAAAAATTCTTTTACCAAAATAAAATCTCCGATTTTCAGCACATCTACACAAAACAATTTAAAATATATGGATAATAGACGGATGATAAAAACGAAAATAGGTATCATGATTTGTCTTAATTACTCCTTAATATGCCCCAATCGATAGGCAATTAGAAGCTTCCAAGGTTTGTTGCATATCTGGACTGGAGTTTGTATCGAATGAAAACAGTCATGGAAATCATATGGAATAGTGAAAACACCACTATTACCCACTCCATTCAGCCCCTTACATGATGAAATTTGAAACCCCTGATATATGTTACAAAATAAAACTATATCGAATTCAATTGAACAAAAAAGAATCACGAAAATTGTGATAGTTACGGGAATCGTAACTAGGGTAGTACTTAAAAGAATGGTATCTACTCTCTCTAGCCTTCACCACCACCCCATCTTGATAGCAAATCCAAAATTCCCAAGGTAAGTTGCACAACTAAATAAAAATTGAAATCGAACAAACTAGAATCACGTAAATCGGTTGAAAATTGTGGCCTGGGTAGCGTAGACAAAATTTGTTACACGCACACACAATTGGGCGCTGCACACGCCTTTCGATTAGTCAGACGAGATAAAAGCAAATAGAATGTTTGGTTAATTCGAATATGAAAACAACCAAAACGATCGGTCAAGTTTCGAAGCCTGTCTACTATAAAGTTTATTGTATAATGGGGAATTTTCGTGGTTAGTTTTTATTCGCTCAATAGCGAGATCTGTGGGAGCTTTCCAAAAAGGTGCTATATGATGGGTATCTTACCAGTAATAAGGCTCTTCAAATTCATTTGAACGATGACGTCACGGCCCCCGCCTGGCTGGGGGAACCCTCAGCACCCTTGCACTACTACGTCACACGCGATCTTCCTACCCGTTTATTGGTCAAACTAAACGGTCATTTGAGCTGGAAATTGCTACTAGAGGGTTTTCAAGTGCGGAGAATCTGAATCCGAAGTCAAAATTGTGAAAAACCGACACATCAAAGTTCCCCATTGGCGGTAATCGGCCAAGCCTTTGAAGAAGCGTCTCATTCCCAAACTCTGTGAAACCAGGACACTGAAGCCATAAATGTTGATAATCCTAATGTGTGCGCATCCGCAAACGAGTTCCTACACTGCACGCATATACATCGGTATATGGATATGCCCTCGCATGATTGTGACACTGAACCTTATTTAAACTATATTCTTACAACCTGGTTACAACATAACTGCCTCGTTTCTAGCTATTAGCCCCTATTGGTTTATCGGTTGTTGAGTCACATTTTTTCTGACGTTACATTATTTTGTTACGGAAAAATTTGATTGAACCCCAAACCATAGGACATATCCATGTCACAGTACACACTAAGGAACACCATTGAGTTTTGCACATATTTCAACACGTCGTCCTTTTCTATCAATTATGAATATTTTTGGGCAGGAGAACTACTGAGTAGGTATTCAGTTCATTATCTCTATGTATTTTTTGATAATATTCTGATACAACAATAAACAAAGGCCATTAAGCATCTTGTAATCGACCAAGAATAACATTTGTAAACCCTCTTCAAAAATACTAATTAGAAACCCGTCCGTCCTTAACAAGTTAGTAATAACGTGTGTTTTCTAGATTGACGGACTAGTGAAGCGTATGATGACTTTTATTTTATTTCAATAATTTTCCGTATCGAAGGCTACGTTATTGGTTATTACCAAAAGACCAGTGATCAACGAAATTGAGTTACAATACAGAAATAAAAGACCTTTGTGTAATAATTTGCTCCGTTTTTCATTTAAAGTGGATTAATTTGTACCAATCTTTCGGCTATGAACAATAGGAAGAACTTGATAATTCCGGCTTGATTGGATGATAAACCCAATTAGCCTCTCTCCCCCAATCAAATATTTAGTAATCTATTGGATATGTATCGAGGGACACAGACACAAGTGTGATTAGGAAACTGATTGTCCCAATCAATTGATTTCCTTCGTTGATGGTGATAGAAAATTAATTATGCAAGATGATATCAGCAAGGTGGGTCACTCGGGACAGCTCAGTACCTTCCAGATATATTAGGGAACCCTACTAAATGAAATAAATGAAGGAGGGGGCTCCTTTGAATATTCATCACTTCCCCGAAGATTGGGTGGTGTCATTCAGCCAGAATATTCAAAGTACCTCCTTCTCTGAAAGCAGGAGTTCGCTTATTTTATAAGAAAAGCTTATTTGGAAACATTTTAAGGTAAAGAATCCTAAATATTTATACATATATCACATTTATGGACAGGTATCTTTAGTTCACCACTTACTCGGTCACAGAATGTACTAGAGATGAATGAACTCCAGAAGTTTACGCACCTGAAACGAAAAAACAATTGTTAGAAATGTATAACTAATTGCTCTTAATACACGAGTAAACGATAATAGCATAGAGTATAAGTGATTTTATAGTGGATTACAGAACAAATCAACTAACTAAGTGTAACTATTGAAAAGTGCAGCACCTAGAACATTGCTAGGGTCAGAATTTCTATCAATCATTTATCGATAGTAAAATATTCATGACAAGCGTTAAAATTTGGGAAGGCATTAACATATTACTAGACATATCAACATATGCTAGACATACTTACGATTTTATTAATATAGAATCTATATCATTAACATATTCTAGTGGTAGGAGCCTTACTTAGTAATGATGAGGGGTATCGTAATAGGTACGTGAATAATAATAGCGTCAACAATGTTTATAGATGGACTACTGAAGCGTAGGTAGGTGTTTTATTTCGTAAAGATTTCCTTTCAATAGGTTCTGACGTCTACATTTTCCGATATAAATTATCTATAGACCAATGATCTACACAGAAGAGCTATCCAACACAGAAATAATAAACTTTTGGGAAATAATATGCTGCGTTTCATGCTGCCTATTTTAATCAAATGAGATTAAAACGTATTTTGGGATTTTTTAATCATCTATTTAAATCTCTCGCTTTCCATCATGTTTCGCTTTTTAAATGAGTTAATTTCTCCAACGCATCTAACTGGAATCGAAAAATTTGGATCCACGATTATACATAAGCCTTTAAAAAACCTCTGAAGCATATTTCAATATTCTACTGAACCTTCGCCCTAATGTACTTGTTTAGAGAGTTGATAAATATTCGATTAGGTTAGACGTCAGTGAAAAACGGAGTTTGAAACGAACAAGCGCTTTTATCTAACGGCCTCGCTTTTATACAGACCTCGAAAAACAACATCCACGTGATTTGTTGAATTTGAGCGGAAGGGAGCGACCGAACAGCTCGTCCGTCACGCTCGGGTTTTGAATTTCACTACGGAGAAAAAGCTCTGAAGTTTCCGCAGTTGAAATCCGCCATAGGGACTGGCGAGAGTCGCCACTTCCCTTCAACGTAATGTGCAGCACACATCCTGTCAACATCGTACTTGATCTAGTTATGTGAAATGAAATTTACATAAACGTGCACTTACTGGGGTATAAAACTAACTGCTCCGAGGACTTGGATAGGGGTTATTGACATTTTATGTCTTTGCTATGGCACATAAACTTAAAAAACGTCACGGAAAATCGCTCACGAAAATATTTTGATGATTTCCGCTTACAACCGAGTCGTTGCGAGGGACATGGTACTTCGTCGTTTTTCATCCCACAAAATTCGTTGACCATTCGTTCGAAAGCTCTCGATTTATCCAACCACATTATGTTAACTACTGCGAAGTGTGTGGCCAACAAGCTGAGTTATGAGCAAGGTTATTTGAATAATTGTACACTCAGGTGATCATTCTCAATAATTGATATTGTGAACATGATTGCAACCGCTTGTTAATTTCTGATGATTTAATTGAGCTGGTGTTTCGATGATTTGATTCATAGCAGGTGATCCAAATATTGCGAGAACGGATTGATTTGTGAAGCGGTGGTTAAATCATTTTAATAGGTAATTTCTATGCTTTACGCTCCACGAAGCTGTAATTTCGTATGTAGCCTCTTTAGGACATTTACTTGACGATGCCCAGGGTCCGGATCAGATGAGTGGCTCTTAAAGCTAATTTCTATGTTTTACACTCTAGGAAGCTGTAATTTCGTATGTAGTCTCTTTAGCACATTTACGTGACGATGCCCATTGTCCGGATCAGCTGAGTGGCTTTTAGAGCTTGCGTACGAGTCTGCAACACATACTTGTCTTCAACTAAAGACATAAAATGTCCCAATATGTTGCAGACTCGTATGCAAGTTTTTATTAATCCTAGATTGAAAAAGCTGGAAAGATTATTTCGTTCCTACCAATGACCCTCCAAAAGGTCAGAATCAATTTTTTGTTGTGTTTTTCAATTTTTTTATTTTATTATTTTTCAATAATGAACCTTTGTAATCGACAAAGAAAAAATGTCAACGTTTCAAGATGCATAGACTCCAAAAACCCGATTCAAAAACATCTGCCGTCTAGGGCTTTTTTCCGAAACAACTGGACCCAAATTTTATGAAACATGGGTAAGACACACATGGGGCTTAGTTGGTCCTAGAAGCTCGGTATAAGTTTCGTAACGGCCGATATTTTTTAAGGGGACACACAGCTACGCACCACTCACGATTACAGAGATGATCCGGCAAACTGGAGAACAAAAGTCACTGGAGCCGTGGGCGTCCGCTTCTCGCAAAACACCGCGAGCCGTTTGGTTACCGCATAATTGAGCACCGGAGCCGAGGATATCCCGAAAATAAAATTTGGGTCAAAATTGGTCCTGAATCGCCGGCATTATGAGGGTTGAAAAATTAAAAATCGAGATCTCTACAACTTTCGAATTAACAATACTGATTTTCTGTTCAAAATTGATAGACATCAATTCAATGAATCGAATGAGCCGACCAGAATTAGTCGTCCTCTAGATAATGCCCAGATACAGGCCTGGGATTTTGCTTACCTAGTGCTTTTGATCACGTACGACATAAAAATTGTATATCCTTCGAAATCAAAATTACCATTGTGACAAATGATATGTCGAATTTTCAGTCCCGTTTCTGCCCACAAATGTCGCAATTTCCACATTTATCACAGTATGTGTGGTAGTAGGCTTCAAGGAATATATCCTAGGGTTTGTTTAAGGGTGAGAAATAGGATAGCTTCTCGTATTTACCTATTTATTGTCGCATAGCCTTAATGGCCTCGTCAGAGTTTATTGTGTATGGGAGGGGGGGTCGTTTGGTTGGTACAATTTCCATGGGGCCCATAATTTGAGTATATCTTTTCCAATACTGTAGCCTTAATATTGGTATTTTTTATTGCAATCATTAGGGGGACCCATCCTCTTGTTGTTGTTTTATACTGGTGTTGGTACTTGGTTGGTGTCTTCTGGGATGATGATCCCGTTGTCTCTGCATCCCTCATCGCAGGTATTCATATGTGGGGTAGTAGGTTTCAAGGAATACATCCTAGGGTTTGTTTGAGGGTGAGAGAGAAAGTGGTAAGCGACAATAAATAAATACGAGAAGCTAACCTATTTCTCACCCTCAAACCCTAGGATGCATTTATCACAGTGTTTCAGCAATGCAGCACAATAAGAAGGATCATGCTATCGATCATAACCTAGGCCAAGGAGTCAGACCGTAGGGCTTCATGAACTAAGGATACCTCCTGCTACGATTACCTGGACCGGAACTTCATGCGAACTTGATCAGGCTGAGGTGGAAGTAGAGCGGACCGGTCGATCCCGTGGGAAAATGAAGGCAACCTGCAGCTCGCTAAGTGGAAGTACGATATTTCCTGAGGATGTGCGACCTACGAACATTAGGTAGAGCACTGAGTTCCCTATTCACAATCACTTGGGTACTGCTGCTGGAATGAAAATTCTTGTCTGATAGAAAATTGTAGATATTATATTGTTGAGTGATGGACGCATCTCCCTGGATAGTGTTTCGCAAGTGAATTGGTGTTTCAACGACCAAGTGAAACGGTTATGAAACTATTTCTGGGTGAAATTTCCCGATCCGTCAGGATAGTACACCCGAGCGGTTAATAGAATAAACCTCATTACGACCAAGAGTCATCCAATTGAATAAAAGTTACAAGGATTTCACAATTGCGCCAGGCGCGGCGGCAACTAATCATACGATCATGATGAAAATTATATAGGATGATTAAATAGCCTTTTCTTGATTGCCTTCCGAATTTTAGCGAGATCAGACAAAGAAATGATGCTTGATGGATATTACTTCTGGGCATGCGAAGAGTTAAGTATTGATTTGTGAGCAATGAAACTAACAGGGGAGCATCTGCAGCCTAACCCTCCCAATCCCTGAAAATTTCATCAAAATCTTATGGAAACCGTAGAAGAAGCTTGCTACAAGGATTTGTAGATAGGTAACTAGAGAGTCAGACACGAAACTTGAGTTGTTCAAAATGGTCTAAAACATAAAATGCGAGTGAAATTTTGATTTTGGCTTCTTTTTTTATGCGAATTTTTAAATAAAAACTGAGCTATTTAGATGGCTTCGAAATTTTAAAAGTGGGTAGGGGTCGGGGACCCCGTACAAATCCGTTTCAAGCATCAAAGAACAAAGTCCTAGATTTTAACGTGGTATATATATATATATATATATATATATATATATATATATATATATATATATATATATATTTTCTGGGCCCTCTCGTTCAAGCAGCTTTTGGAACCCACTCCCCGGGCCCAGAAACACCCCTAATTTCTACCACCAATATTCCTATCTTCCGGGCTCCGAAAAACCCCTGGTTTCAACCACCAATATTCCTCTCTCTCGCAGGGCCGGATTAATAGATGACACCCGAGTTGAGCACTGAACTTTGACATTCTACGTTCTTAGTTTCACCTGCCCCATGGGAAATATAATTTCGAGCATCTTGGCTTTTCGTCATGGAAAAAGACTCTCACTACAATACGCAAATTATTACGCAATGGAGTTTTTTTTTATTGTTTTGTTCCACGCCTCAAATCATTACACATTGACATAATGAAAAACCTCCCACTGTAAGTTATTACACAACGGCTTAACGAGGCATCGTTTTGCAAATTATTACACAATGGCATAATGACAACTCCTCACTGCAAATTATTACACAATGGTTTAACACAGTGCAAACCCCCATGGTTTAACCCCAGTGCAAATTATTACACTATGGCTTAACATAAATCCCCTTATTGCAAATTATTACACAATGGTTTAATGAGAACCTCATAGTGCAAATTATTACACAATGTCATGATGAGAAACCTCCGCTGCAAACCATTAAACTATGACATACCTAATGAAAAACCTCCCACTACAAATTATTACACAATGGCTTAATGAGAAACCCTCACTGCAAATTATTACACAATTGCTTAACACGGAAACACTCACTGCAAATTATTACACATTGGCAAATCATGAATATCCTCCCACTGTAAATTATTACCCAACGGTTCAATTTGGAAGCTTAATTTGGAGGCTTAATTTGGAAGTCCACGGTAATAGAAAATTCTTTAAATATCTCATAGGAAAGATTGACAGCCCGGAGTGTGATTTTCGCCATGAAGATGCTTCCCATCAAAATATTTACCATATATTTCAAGAAAGTTCTGCGACAAGATCCGAATTGAATTATTTTCTGAGAAGTCAACACATCGACGAAGCGAACTCAATACAGTCATTTTTGAAAATGAATATCCTTGAAATTGAAAAATTGAATGAAATGAACGAATGGATTCAATACCGAAAACGCTGCAAATTATTACACAAAGGTCTATTATTTCTGTATAGATAGCCCTTCTACGTAAATCACTTATCTATGTTTATTAGACGTATTCTGTGGTACATTATCTGGGCCATTCTACAAAAAGGTGCCAACCTTTGCAGAAAGGTGTGTGGAAATTTGTCCTGCAAGGAAATCATACAAATTTGGTATCATTCGACTCGTTACGATGTTTACTACTCGTTACTGGGAAGGGCGAGAACGTTTGACCTTTTTTGGGAATGGTACACTGCTTTTTAGGTTAAAGAAACGTTGATGAAAAGAATGGTGCCGGCTCTACATTCATAAAACCATTAAAAAAAAGTAAATCGGTTTGAACGCCAACTGTGGAAGTTAATGGGTTTCTGTATCATGATCCGCGTCGGATAGAATTAGTTTCCCTGTGTTTACCTCACAATATGAATTTATAGGCCAAAAAATGTTGCAAATTTTGTGGTTTTTATAATTTGGATGGATTTATTCTTCTTCCCAGTCTTTTCCAGGTGCTAGTGGTTGTGAAAAATGTCTACTTTTCATCACCTCATGACGTATTCTTCGAGTTACAACAGTAAGCTTCTCGAAAAATGAAATCTTCTATTTATAAAAAGGCGGAGTTTTAAGTATTCTCGTTAGGGACGGTCATGGGTTGGTTAGATCATCTGAAAGGGCCTATGATGAAGCTGGGCCGTTTTTATATAGGTTCAAGAGAAAAACCTAAAAAAAAAATCATCGGTCAGAATCTCAGCAGTTGACTCGGAAAATATGAACTCAGTAGGTAATTTTCAGTTTCGTTAAATTATAATTTATTGATCACAGGGTAGTATTTTGGTTTATTATTTTCAATTATTATTAACCCCCCTTAAAATTTTGTTGTTTTACGTTTCTAGATATTTAAAACCCGAAAATCAAATGCTAGTAAATAAAATCCGACCGTCCACCGTACGTAGCTTTTCACAGAAACTAAATACTGGACCAAACTAAATGAAACTAGTGTCAAAAGTCGAATTTTTTATAGTCTAGTTGGGACTGAATTCTCGGCATCACTTTCTTTCAATCCTAAAGGGTAGAATCAAAGGGCCGAAATATCAAAAATCAGAATATCGAAAACTTTCTAATGTTTTTATGTTCGTTATTGATAGACATCCCTTCAATGAATCGAATGAGTCCACTCGGATCGCTTTACATTCAACCATTCGCTTTCCCTAAGGGCTAGAACATGACAGAAAAAAAAAAAAAAACTTCAACACCAATATGAATGCAAAAATCTCTGAACATAGTGAAAATTGCCTATTATAGTAAGTAAGCCTGAACATAATAAACTGTGACGGCCGAATCAACTGATGTAATTTATAATGTCATTATCTTTACAAGAGTTCCTTTTGAAACGAGGTTTTCATATCTCATGTTATATATTTGCGGACAAGTGAAGCGAAACTGATTTTTTCAAGAAAACTGCTGGACTTTTATCATTCTTTCCCGAAGCAATACATGCGTTTCTTTAAGACCTGCAAGATGGCACCACTATCTCATTTCGGACCAAAAATTGACTCTGATCGTTCTTTCCCGTGACCCTTCAAATCTTATGTTATATATTTGCGGACAAGTGAAGCGTAGGTAGGTGTTTATGGTATCTCATTAAATTTCAGTTGTTCTATCGGTGGATTTCCACGTCGTGTCGATATACAGTACATTGCACCATTGTAGGTATTTTGACATCAGCTTTTGTTTCGTACAGAGGGACTAGGAAAGATTGATGTTCACGAAGTCATCACATACTACAAGATATGGAGACACACTGATCAGCTGAAGGATCCTTGTGGGTACCTAATTCCTTTCTAATCGATATACCGTGCTGAAATATAAGTAGTATACCTAGCTCTTTTTATGGCATCTAGAATACAATTACAAGTTAACAAAGCGCCGAGTTAGGATAATGTACCAGAGATCATGTATCTTATGGACATAGATGAGTGATTTAGGTAGAAGGGTTATCTAGTTCAGAAATAATAAACCTTGTGTTATAATTTGTAGCGTTTTTAAAAATAATGTTCAGCCTTCGTCCAACTTCAAGGTAAATAACATTTTTTGAAATGGCAAACTTAAGTAAAACTCAACTACCAGTTTTATAAAATAACCGGTAACTGAAATCGTGAACTAACTCGTAAGTGAGTCAGATTCTCAACAGTGCGTCAGGTTTTGAGGATACCATATCACTAAAGTATGTACAATTTATCAAGGTAAATTTTCTCATGATCATCTTCTCCCGAGTAAAATGCGCAGGAGGGCTGTTGAGTTGCACTTTGTGTTCAATAACCACTAATCTACTCGTACACGTGCCCTTCAAAAATTGGAAGTGTCCTCACAAGAAGGAGGAGGACGTATCCGTTTTATAAGATGATTTTTTTTTTTAATTTCTTCTTCATGTCCCTTTCTTCTTTTTTCTCAACTTTTTCAGATTGAATCACTACCAAGTTTTTCTTCAAGGCTTTTTGCATCAATTTTAGTTTGATTAGAAAGCTGATGTGGGAGGCCCTTTTATGATTGCGCACAGTCTAATTAACGAAAAAATAATAGATATCAAACTTGTAATTCTAGTGTTCACCTTATTTTGGGTTCAATTTCAGTTGTAATAGCTATTGGGTACCTACGGAAACGCTTCATAATGTCTAAATGAACTTCTATTGTAAGATTTGATTAGAAAGCTGATGTGGGAGGCTCTTTTATGATTGCGCACAGTATAATTAACGAAAAAATAATTGATATCAAACTTGTAATTTTAGTGTTCAGCTTATTTTGGGTTCAATTTCAGTTGTATATTGCTATTGGGTACCTGCGTAACTGCTTCATAATGTTTTTACACACACAAAACAACTGATCATACACAAAACAACTGATACCACACAAAACGACTGATACCACCTTCTCCGAACCTCCACTAGAGCGAACTGGCGTCGTTTCAAAAGAGTTGAAAAGAGTGTAAACTCTACACACAACAACTTTGTTATTAATGGGGTTTTATCGTTTATATAAAAAAACAACGGGAGTTCCTATTATTGAGTAATTATTCCTATAATATGAGTAATTATTCCTATAATATGAGTAATTATTACTTCTACACTGTTTATTCAATTGAAGTAGGTGCATACATATCTACCACATAACTCATTACCTATGATATAGTTGACATAAATTTATCAATTTAGTGTTTTCTTTGTTTTCTAAATTAACACGAATGAATACACAAAACAAAACAAATGTAGTCTTAGGTAAGTACCTAGGTAGGTACATATTAACCTTTTTTTTCAGTCTGGTGTTTTATTCTCAAAAACGCTACAAATTATTTCACAAAGGTTTATTATTTTTTCAATTAGAGTTTGATCGTAGTTTTAGTTGGCTTGCGTACGTCATAAGGCCCATCCAGACTCCTCGGCGTGTCCTATTTCGAGTTGCCACAACCTATACTTCTATAATTATATACACATGTTTATATTTCTCGATTTGAGCTCTTATCTATTCAAATAGTTATTGCCTTAATAATATCATTATCTATGTACGTACGAAAAGGCTAGAGGATATGTTATCAAATATGCGTAGGAAAAGCATTGGAATTAACACACAAATATGACCTAGAAAAAAACATATATTCATGCCTCGAAGGAACGCTGTACCCACCTCATGGTGCCGCGGTGTATTATATGGGTATAACACGTAAAAGTAATAAATATCCATTCTCCTACACCCCTCTGCTACGCCCCTGGTCACTCCAGCCACCACAAAGTGCCGCGGCGCCTCCTCTCACTCCACCCCCCGCTCAACCCCCACCGTGAAACCCTGCCAAGCGTGCCAGGCGTGCCTCTAACACGTCTAACACTCAAAGTCTCGAAAAAGACACTTTTTCGCCTGTTTTTGGCCCATAGCATCTATGCGAGTAAAGCGATCGGGATGGTTAAACGTTAGGACCAACTAGACCCCAAATGGAGTCTATGTGCGAAAGAACGGGTTTTTAAAGTTAGTTAATGTAATTTTAAAGTAATTTAGTTAATGTTCGGAGAAGATCATTTTCTGTTTCTCGGATCCTCATCTATCGCCAACCATAGCAATTCGACAACGTGAGAATGGGCCGCCTGGCGCCGAAGCAACAGACGCGCAGCGCATTCTCTTGGATATTGCGGGAACTGTCACAAATCATCTTGAAACGCGAAACATAAAATCTTGAGGGGGATTAAAATTATTTTTTGTCTTGTTCGATTACAAAGGTTCATTATTGAAAATAATAAACCAATATACAACTGTAAGATCTACTTCAACACCAACCACGAAACGCCCTGTGCCCGACATTTAAAAGATAATAGAAGAAGAAAGAGAAGTGCCTACACCAAGTTTCACCTAGTTCACCTAGTTTCTTCTACTAACACATAGGTTAAGGAGGGACCGGATAGGATGTAAAAAATTCGTAAGTATTTTTCTCAGCCATTTTTAGGACAATTTTGATGGATTTTGCGGCATTTTCCTATGGAAACAGTTCCATACTGCAACTCACAATTTAAAATCCAATTTTGGAAATTTCGCTAAACTTTTTTTTTTTTTTTGCATGAATTTGAAATTTTAATTAAATAAAAAATGCACATGGCTAAAAAAGTTGTGGTGTTCAGTAGTTAATATTATAAAGAAACGAATGTCATCTATCGCATCAACATAGGGAATAAATTAGCTGATAAATTTTTGTTATCAGGTAACGGGGAATTCTGAGATATTCATAGGCCAGACGGGGGTGAGAGTGGATTGTCAAAGTCACGCAAGAAAAGAAAAGTTGATGTCAAAATACCTACAATGGTGCAACATACTGTATATATACACGACGTGGAAATCCACCGATTGAACAAATGAAATTTAATCAGATACAGTAAAACACACACCTAAGTTTCACTTGTCCGCAAATATATAACATAAGCTATTTTGAAAACCTCGTTTCAGAAGGAACTCTTGTAAAGATAATGGCATTGTAAATTACATCAGTTGATTCGGCCGTCACAGTTTATTATATTCAGGCTTACTTACTATACTTACTATTATAAGCAATTTTTACTGTTCAGAGATTTTTGCATTCATATTCTTGTTAAAGTTTTTTTTCTTTTCTGTCACATGTTCTAGCCCTTAGGGAAAGCGAATGGTTGAATGTTAAGCGATCCGAGTGGACTCATTCGATTCATTGAAGGGATGTCTATCAATAACGAACATAAAAACATTCGAAAGTTTTCGATATTCTGATTTTTGATATTTCGGCCCTTTGATTCTACCCTTTAGGTTGAAAGAAAGTGATGCCGAGAATTTAGTCCCAACTAGACTATAAAAAATTCGACTTTCGACACTAGTTTCATTTAGTTTGGTCCAGTATTTAGTTTCGGTGAAAAGCTACGTACGGTGGACGGTCGAATTTTATTTACTAGCATTTCATTTTCGCGTTTTTAATATCTAGAAACGTAAAACAAAAAATTCTTAAGGGGGGTAAATTTTTTTCTGGTTCGACTACAACATTCATGATTGAAAATAATAAACCAAAATACTACCCTGTGATCAATAAATTATGATTTTCGAAACTGAAAATTACCTACTGAGTTCATATTTTCCGAGTCAACTGCTGAGATTCTGACCGATGATTTTTTTTAATAGATTTTTCTCTTGGACCTGTATTAAACTGCCCAGATTCATCATAGGCCCCTATGAGATGATCTACCCAACCCATGACTGTCCGTAGAATTGTGCTAGAAACTTCAAACAAATTTTAAAATGTTAAGGACACAAAACGAAAGTTCAAGTTCGTTGGCCAGCATGATCGGATTACATCTTCGGGTTGAAATTTTCAAAAATGTAGTAAAAAATTTCAAAATAGCCTGTTTTTTGCGATTTGTTGTGCGAAATAATTTTTTCAGCATACCAACATGTGGTATATTCGGAATCAGCGTAAAATTTCCTATAAGAATATGTATCAAGTTTTCAAATATTTCAAAGTTGAAAAATCAGTCAAAAATCGAAATAATGCCGTTCGCTAGTTGTAAAAATCGGTAATATTTGCATGAAACATCTTCAAAAATTCGCTCATGGGGTCATGCTGCATGACTGGACTTTTTATAAATAAAAGAGTTCATTTTTCGAGAAGCTTACTGTTGTAACTCGAAGAATACGTCATGAGGTGATGAAAAGTAGACATTTTTCACAACCACTAGCACCTGGAAAAGACTGGGAAGAAGAATAAATCCATCCAAATTATGAAAACCATAAAATTTGCAATGTTTTTTGGCCTATCAATTCATATTGTGAGGTAAACACGGGGAAACGAATTCTGTCCGACGCGGATCATGATACAGAAACGCATTGTCTCCACAGTTGGTGTTCAAACCGATTTACTTTTAGCGAATTTTTGAAGAAAATTAAGCTATTGCTCTCGCCTCAAAATTTGTAGAATGTGAATTTTTGAAAAAAATTTATGCAGAAATCCGTTTCAGGCTATTCTGAATCATATTCTGAAGTTTAACGCATTTTTTTATGTATGTATGTATATATGTATATATGTATGTATATATGTATGTATGTATGTATGTATGTATGTGTCATTCCAGACGATAACTGTCCGTAGAATTGTGCTAGAAACTTCAAACAAATTTTAAAATGTTAAGGACACAAAACGAAAGTTCAAGTTCGTTGGCCAGCATGATCGGATTACATCTTCGGGTTGAAATTTTCAAAAATGTAGTCAAAAATTTCAAAATAGCCTATTTTTGCGATTTGTTGTGCGAAATAATTTTTTCAGCATACTAACATGTGGTATATTCGGAATCAGCGTAAAATTTCCTATAAGAATATGTATCAAGTTTTCAAAAATTTCAAAGTTGAAAAATCAGTCAAAAATCGAAACAACTTCCTTCAATACTGACCACATTGGACATCGAAATCTATGAATATTTACCTACATTTGTCTTTAAATCTACAAGATTAGTTTAATAATAATAAAGTAGTAGTACCTCCTAATTATTTTTAATAATTTGATTCCCTGTTTGTCTATCAAAATCATAAACTAAAATTTCTCTACACGATCAATAGCGACTGAAATGTCGAAGATTTCTTCAAAAATTCGCTCATGGGGTCATGCTGCATGACTGGACTTTTTCTAATGTATTTATGAAAGTAGAGCCGGCACCATTCTTTTCATCAACGTTTCTTTAACCTAAAAAGCAGTGTACCATTCCCAAAAAAGATCAAACTTTCTCGCCCTTCCCAGTAACGAGTAGTAGACATCGTAACGTAATGATACCAAATTTGTATGAGTTCATTGCAGAAAAAATTTCCACACACCTTTCTGCAAAGTTGGCACCTTTTTGTAGAATGGCTCAGATAAAGTACCACAGAATACGTCTAATAAACATAGATACCTAAGTGATTTACGTAGAAGGGTTATCTAATAAAGAAATAATAAACCTTTGTGTAATAATTTGCAGCATTTTCGGTGTTGAATCCATTCGTACATTTCATTCAATTTTTCTATTTCATGGATATTTATTTTCAAAAATGACTGTATTGAGTTTGCTTCGTCGATGTGTTGGCTTCTCAGAAACTAATTGAATTCGGATCTTGTTGAAGAACATTCTTGAAATATATGGTAAATATTTTGTTGGGAAGCATCTTCATGGCGAAATTCACACTCTGGCTGTCAATCTTTCCTATGAGATATTTAAAGAATTTTCTATTACCGTGGCCTTCCAAATTAAGCCTCCAAATTAAGCTTCCAAATTGAACCGTTGGGTAATAATTTACAGTGGGAGGATTTTCATGAGTTGACATTGTGTAATAATTTGCAGTGAGGGTTTCCGTGTTAAGGAATTGTGTAATAATTTGCTCATTAAGCCATTGTGTAATAATTTGCAGAAGGATGCCTCATTAAGCCGCTGTGTAAGAATTTGTAGTGGGAGGTTTTTCATTAGGTATGTCATTGTTTAATGGTTTGCAGCGGAGGTTTCTCATTTAGCCATTGTGTAATAATTTGCACTATGAGGTTCTCATTAAACCATTGTGTAATAATTTGCAATCAGGGGATTTATGTTAAGCCATAGTGTAATAATTTGCACTGGAGTTTCTGTGTTAAGCCATTGTGTAATAATTTGCAGTGAGGGTTTCTCATTAAGCCATTGTGTAATAATTTGCAGAAGGATGCCTCATTAAGCCGCTGTGTAATAATTTGTAGTGGGAGGTTTTTCATTAGGTATGTCATTGTTTAATGGTTTGCAGCGGAGGTTTCTCATCATGACATTGTGTAATAATTTGCACTTTGAAGTTCTCATTAAGCCGTTATGTAATAGTCTGTAGTGAGATTTCTCAATAAACCATTGTGTAATAATTTGTAGTGGGGTTTCCGGGTTAAGCCATTGTGTTATAATTTGCAGATGGAGCAATTTCGTAAGTATTGATTAAGCATAGCTAAAATTTCCAGAGATTTTGGGACATTTTGGAATAAAAGCTACTGTAATATCAAGTTCAATAACATTTGTTCGAACAAACAAAACGAGATGTTCCCAATGTTCTTAAACTTGCATATCATGTCTGAAAATTAAAACTTCCATAAATATTCTACTTTTTCCTTCATTTTTTCCATAATGTAACCTCTTCAATCTAAGATGTACATAAGTATGTGTTTTTATTGTTGTGTAACATTTTCAAATAGGTTAGAACAATGATTGATAAATGTTAACTTCTTTGAAGATATGAGCGGACATTTAAAAACAAAGGAGTTCAATAGACAAATATGCAAAATTCTGTGATAGTTGGCCTGTGAGGACTGTAATAATCGATTTAAAGGAAAAATTTCCCCCTCCAGTTACCCATGAGCCGCCCAACTATGATTTCATAACTTTTTTGCGAATTTTTTCCACCACTGAGGGCTCTAATAATCGATTTACAGGGAAATATCTCCCTCCACTATCCCACGAGCCGCTGATGAGCTCACAACTGCTTCACAAGACATAACTTCATAACTTTTTTGCGAATTTTTTCCACCACTGAGGGCTGTAATAATCGATTTGCAGGAAAATTTCCCCCTCCACTCATCCACAAGCGGCTGATGAGCTCACAACTGCTTCATATATATATATATGTGTGTATATGGTGTATTTTCAGACGATGACTCCTTTTAAACGGTTTAAAATTTTGTTCCAACTCAGAAAAATCCGTCTTGGCATAAGACGTTCGTTGGCAAGCCCAATCGCTACAAATTTCAGGCTCAAATTTACGATTTAATGCCTCAAAAAATGCTAAAAAAATAGGTTTTTTGACGAAAGGGCATGTGAGGTGTTACAGTCGAAGAATTTTTCAGCGCTGAGTCGATTGTGACCATTCTCAATCTCAAAGATAAATAATACTCAAGTGAGAAAATTCCCACAATTGACCAAATTTTCAAGTTTTTTCAATTTCAAGTTTTCTTAGCGATCTCGTCACATGGAAGTCCCCTCAGTTTTATTCAGGACATGGTTGGCCACAAAGACCAGAATTTAAGTGCCTAATTTAATGTTATCCACAACATTTCCTTGAAAATTCGCTCTATTAGTCATTCTGCAGTACTGAGTACGTTTTTCATCTTCCGAAAGTGAAAACAGTGCTTCGGCTACCTTGGTGGACTGCAGAAAAAACAACAACAAAGCACCGAAACTCGTAAACGAGTTCCACTATCTGCTTTACAAGCAGATACCATGTTACATGGATATGTCTTCGATCGGGGATTTCATAACGGTCGTCCTCGAGAGTTGTAAACAAATCCTTCAACTTTGGACTGTATGCGACGAAATGTAGGATAAAGAATTTATTTTATCATTCTTGGAGGCACAAAAAGCATACTATAAATTAAAGTTATTTCTCAATACAGACGCAATGAGTTTTTGTTAGCAGTCGACTGTTGTCAGGGGACTATGGAGTGCAGTAAATGATGCTATTGCTTTACGTTAAGAATATTGTAACTGGCTTATTAAAATTGTTTATAGTCCAATCAACTTAGTTTAGGAATGTAGCCAGGTACGTAAGGAGGGGGAACTTGGTAGCTTGAGATGTGAACATTTATCACATAAATCAAGCGCTTTCCAACGAGTGGTGAACGATTTTTGTGCGATGAAAACTGCAGAAGTTCCATTCCCCTAGCAACGGCTGGGTTGTACGTGAAAAACACTGAAATTGTGACATCAATTTTGCGTGACGGAAATTTTTGGTTGACCCCCCAGAGCAAAGACATATCCATGTCAAAAAAAAATCAAACCGACTTAGGTTGGCAAGAGTGGTGAGGGTGAGAGACTAACTGCATCCTAACAAAGACAAAAGCAAGCGCTCCCCTAAAACCGGACCTGTGAGCTTAGTCCTGGCTTCGATCATTGGGAGGCAGTTCATTCAATTTGTCCAACTTCCTGGCTATGGAGCGGAGAGAAGGCATAAAGGGGGGCTCGAGTGGATCAAGTGCCGCTTATTTTTACCGGAGCTTTTCTTCATTCCCGGCCAGTTTTGAGTGGCGTGTTTTTCTCTTTGACTCTCCCCGGGGATAATTTGACATTTGAAATGAGCCTTTCGTGGAAATAAGCAAAACAAGAGATTTTGCTAAACCCTCAGGGCTCATCAGGATTTCCGGACTTTGAAACATCAGCTTGCTTTTCTTTTAGGGTAATTATTTCCAATAATGAACCTTTGTAATCAACCAAGAAAATGTTTCTACCACCCTCCAAAAAATGGGAACACCCTTAGCACTACATTCACGTAATATTATGTAACATTATGCATACGACCCAAGTGTTCGAAACATAACACGACGACTGTCCTATAAATATCTTTCATGAACTGAACAACGAAAACAGAGCAAGGATCTTAAATCTCCGTCTACTTGCTCGAAGCACAACCACAAATTGATAATTCCCTTTTTGAGTTAGCTGAATTTTCAAGAATCGAGTTTGATCTTGAAAGTACGAATATTTTATTTGTAAGTTTAGCTTTATGTTGTATTTTTCCAAAATGATTGGAAGATGTGGTTAAGCTTTTTTAGCAATGTGTTTAGTTGCTTACTTCTACTTAGGTTAGCAATAGAGTTTAACAGGCAGCCCGCAGTCTAACATAAACACCCGAACGTTACGGTTTATATTTGGGTAAATTTACAGTGGAAAATACAGTTGAATGTTACGAAATTGGAATTTTACGCATATAAATGTCTACAAAGCGTCACGAAAATTAACTTTTACCCAATGAATTCAGCTAGTAGAACATATTTGCAGTCTACCAACCTCCATGAGCAACAATCATTGTCTCTCCTAATGAGTTTTCAGTATTTCACGGGAATTCTTCCATCTCCTGCCCGACCCCGCTACGTTGCTCTGCTATTTCTCCATTAACATAAGAATCCCACGGAAATGCAACTAACGTTCCCACCTACTGCTGCCAGCCAGAATCTTAGACAGAGGCTCATCAAAAGGTAATGAGTGTGACTTACAAACCTTTGAAGACGGTGCCGTACCATTAAGAATGAAAAGCATGATACACACAGACCTGCTAATTTATACAAAAGACAATTCAGATTCTTAAAAAGATCGATGGAGCTATTGCATGCATTTTTCAGAGATGATTTGCGAGGATCTGTGTCCAGTAACTTTACATTTGATTCGTCTTCCTTCTGAAAATACTAATCAAGATTGTTATAATAATAATCTAAAATTACCAATAAAAAGCCCTGAAGAAATTAGGTTTACTGCAATCAACTCTCATTCATGCACTACATTAGAATCCATTTATTGCGATGCGAATAATGTCACTTGCCTATTTACTGCCTATCAACGGTGAAATCTATTGTTTCCAAGATGAATTGCACTTCCTGGAAGACTTGGGGGGAAAAAATCCAAAGAAAGATTGCCACTCACTCTTGGTTAAGACTATGCCAACATTTAATTAGAAACTTTCTTCACTCCGTTCTGCTCTTCGTCTTCTTCAATGTATAGGGGCCTGCTTTTATTCAACCGCGAAAGTAGCACCGCTGTAGTGACTGGTGACTCCACTAAATCTTTTCCGAGACCTACCTCCTATGGTTGAAAAAATCGATACTTTCTTCAGTGAAATTTCAAGCTTCGCCAGTCCCCCCCCCATTTTTTTAAATGAATGAAATGAATAGCGAACAGAGTTACTTAATAGTTTTTTTTTTAAAATTCCAGACACCAGACATTATTCTTATTAAATTACGAACAATATAGAACATAGAACAAGTTGCAACGTTATTACATTCGAGGCTTTGCAGCCCAGATACGTAATGCAATATTTCATAATGCTTCCTAGCTGAATACCTACTATTAACTACTGTCAGATTGATCCCTTGAGTTTTTGAAGGAGCTAAGAAATAAGAAAAACTAAACTAACCAGGGATTTTTTGTTGGTTTTGTTACTGATGGCCCAACGCTGTGCCACTGATGCCATAAGTATTTGATAATCAACTACAACCAGAGCATGAGTACGATATAGCCTCAATTCTATAATACAAAAGCCTCGATTGTTGAAAGTCCCAAGAGGAAACAAATGGAAATCTTGAGCCCCTACTAGTCTACATTCCAAATTTGAAATCAAAAACATGTGGAGCGAGACGACACACTTCGTACTACCCTTCAATTTGCTTTGTGCAACCAGTGTTTTCTTATGCAAAACCACGCGAACATATTTCAAAGATATTCTATTCGCACCTAGTCTCGAAGGGTTTGATGGTGGTGTTGGATGAAATATTTGTAGGTACCCCAAAAATGCGTACTTAGGTAACTTTTGAGATAGCAAAAACAGGTGCACTTACGCGCAGAAAGTGCGCCGATTGTGAAATATCAAGTTTTTGGCGATATTCTTTTAGTGATATTCACAACACCAACTTGGAAAAACACCGAAAAAAATGAAATGCGTAAAAAGAAGAGGAGAAATGTGCGATTCTGGCCGTTTCTTCTGGATGTTTTTCGAAGTTGGTACTGCGGATATCGATAAGCAAACATCGCCAAGTAATTCAGCGCGAACAAATACCCCAATATCGTGGCATCATATGCGGCAATTAAATATCTTCAAAAACTCGATATTTCACAGTCAATTTTCACAATATATATTTCACAATTTTGAGCTCCCAAAAATTCCAATTATTTAAATTATTTAGATTTTGAATCTGCGATAAAAATGGGGGTTCACATTTTAAAAAAATACGAGTTAGCGCAGTCAAAGCGCCACTGTGGCGCATGATAATCAAAATCCGAGTTCACTATTCAATGGCATATAATAAATTAAGAGGATTTACCATATACAGTTATTTTAATATCTCCAAAAATAAAAAAAATACATGCCTGGTTCAGTAAATTTTAATATAATAAAATATAAAAATAAAAATATAATTATATATATTTTTTTATTCTTCCCACATTGCAATGTATTAGAGAAGTTTCAGAAAGACATTCTCAGACCGATCGCACAATTTCTGCATGGCTAGTCCTTTGGGGAGGAAATTGTAACCCTTTATTTCCCCTTTAAACAAGTCAACGTTTTCGATAATCTCGTTTACATTGTTTCAAAAGTTAATTTTCACAACATTGTAACAAATCCAAAAAAGGAGAACATGACGCAGCAAACGAAACCTCGAACCAGTCAGCAGATGCCTAGTTGTTTGTATGTAACTTACTGTTTCCTTTAATAATATGTCATCATCAATATTTTCCCTTCCTACGTGCTCTCATATCGGCCTTAGTCGAGAAAAATGTTTCTATCACGCTCCCCCAATAATTGGCTTTACTTCCGGATATTCGCAGCATTAGTCAGAGTAGAACCCACTCTACAATTCGAGTCTTGCAACCCCGATAAAGGAAATCTAGGAAAATACGACTTACATGAATTTGTGCAGTATTGGCGGTAAATCCTCGAACGGCCCCACTCTACAACAATTACGACGTGGTCGTTCGGGAGTGGTCGGGGAGAATATTGTACGGTTTTGAAGTCGGTCGGTTCGTCGAGGGTTTCTTATCGGGAAACGTCAGGTGGTCGCCCTTTGCTTCCTTGCGCCCCTTCAAATCTAACTTTCCGGCTGACAACGTTCCCCCCCGGTACCTTTCAATCACCTTTGATTGTGTTGTAGACCTCTGGTTGTCCGTAGTAGTTGGTTGTGCGCCCTGACTGCAGACTAGACATCAATGTATTTGACGTTTTTCCGCGCACCAGACGCAGGGAAATTCGCAGTGACGCCACGGAAGCGCAAGCGCCTTTTCATGCGCTTCTTCGTTCTCAACAACTGAAGGGTCAAAGGAAAGTTGCCACATTCCAGACTGTATTCACGGATAAAAGAGGTGGAAGGATTTATAACAACAAGGTGGCTTACAAAGAGCCATGTAGCGTCAAATTTTACGCCACAGTTTTTTAGCTAGCATATTCAACACAACAAATCAAAAAATCTTTAAAATACTCCGTCCGTTTCTCGGAATAATTTATAATGAATGTTATTCAAATAAACTTCTTGTTTTAGTGCTGAGTAATATGATATGCATTAATTTCTTCCAATTTTTATGTCGCTACCAAATAAGTTTCCCCCGTATAATAGTAAGAAACATCCCCACCTCACCAGAAACATGGACTCCCAGCAAGAAATAGACCCATTCGTCACGAATTATTGACATAGGTCTTTTTCTTGCCCATCGTTGTTCCATTCTCAACAACTGAAGGGTCAAAGGAAAGTTGCCACATTCCAGACAGTAGTCGAGAATAAAAGAGGTGGAAGGGTTTATCACAATGTGGAGTATAAAGAGAGCCATGCTGCATCAAATTTTACGCCACTATGAAAGCCCGGAATATCTTAGGAATACACAAACCAACTCCGTTTCCTCGGAATAATTAAATTTGATAATGAATGGTAGGTAATCAAATAAACTTTTTGAACACTTATTGTTCTAAGTGCTGCTTCAAATGAGATAAATATATATTAAAAAAACAAAATATTATACGCATAGATTTCTTCCAATTTTTATGCTGGTACCAAACAAGTTGGGGCAACTATACGGGACATATAATAGCAAAAAACATCTTGAACTCCTAGCCAGAAAACGACGTAAATGTCACGAATTATCGGCACAGCGGGCTTCTAATTTTTTAAAGTGAAATTCCATCTGAGTTATTTTTTCCATCAACTAAAAAATGTTGATATCCAAAAAGGTGCAATATGAAGAGTATCGGATGATTGGACATCTGTATAAAGAAAGATAAATGACATTTATTTTCTTGCTATCGGTTATAGTTCGGTCATTTGGTATGTTGAGCTGAAAATTTGTAGTCGGGGGTTTTCAAGAGCGCAGAATCCGATTCTAGAATAACAACTAAAAAACACCGACATAAAAGAAAAGTTGCTCATTAGAATTTTTTCTATTTCTGAAGCTTTTCTCGTACAACCATACGTTGCTAGGGAACTTACAACTTCCCCTGTTTCCGCAACACATAAATAGTTCTCTCATAGAATAGTTTTTTTTCCTCCAGAGGGTGTTCAAGATGTAACATCAAAAAAGTAAATCGAGAAATTATTGAGTGACCTCATTGATTGGCTATTGAGCATTTGTAATGATTCATCCTTTCAATAGGTAAGGGTGAAAGAAGTCGAAAGCAAAAAGAAAGAAGTGCGGAATGAAGGAATCAAAAGCTACTCGTAAAAAGCTCTTGAACAACGCAAAAATCTTAAATAGCGATCACGACTCTTGGTTTAGCTCAAAAGGGTGTGACCACGATGGTAAGAAAAAGGAAGCGACAACTCCTGGGGTGGGGTGTTGTGTGAATCACGAGCGGAACATATTGGGAGAAAAATCAGAAGTGGACCTATAACACCGGCCCAATAACACACCCGTTGACATTATTTTACCCAGGTTTTTCTGTAATACGAGCAAGAGCAAGGTCGCACAATGATGCAGTTTAAACACAATCGATTCGTCAAAAAAACACTTTCATTTCATTGGTGATTTTGAGATACCAATTCTCAAAAAATTCAACCCTCAACTCAAATATTACGGTTATGAGTGAAAATGTTTCATCGCAACAGTAGCTCAATCCTCCACTCTTACCAAAAATAACTAGATGCGACGGCAAGCCTCTTAGCAGACAACTCACATGACAGGTCTCTTTCAGACCGGGCGATGGTGGGTTGCGGCCACGATGTTTCCTATATGTTTTTAATGATGGTGTGTTGCATTGCACGTCGACTAATGAAGGTGAGTTGCGGCTCTTAGGACTAGACTAGTGACGCAGTAAATGTCGGAGAATAAACGAGATCGTTTTACTTCAGACAACCATGAAAAATATGATCACCAGACCATCAATAGACAAATCCTAAGTAATGCCATGAAAATGAAGTCTGAGAACGATATTTCCGCTGCAACCAACAGGACCACCAATGGTTGTGAAAGCTTCCATGCGGAACTCAACAGCATTTACAGTAGTGCACATCCAAATAAATTCAGCCTAGTGGATGCCCTCCCTGAGCAGCAGCGGAAACGTAAGTGAAATGTACCAGCCAACCTCTTCGTGGTATCTCCTGGGTTATTCTAAGGGGCTGATTTCAAGGGGATAATCCCTTCGGGAATGTGGGACGCAACTCACCATCGGTTCCTTAGGACGGTGGGCCGCAATACACCATCATTAATGGGACGCAACTCACTCCGTTCAGACCTCTCCATACCTAAGGGGTAATCCCCCTTCCCAATGACTCCTATCGATTGTCCCTATTCACAATAATCGTCTTTCCCACCCTCCTCTCGTAGCTACCCTCAGGTGTGTACCTAGACTATGGCTTCCTTCCTGAAGACAGTCAGTGTCAAAACGTTTCATCGAATAGATAGATATGTACTTATTTCAGTGTACAGCATTTTAATGATTTCTGCATACTATACACAGTGTAAATACGTTTATTCTCTCTAAATATATGTTCGTAAATCGCAATTAATCACCCCTCACCATAACCCACCAAATCACCCAATTATCACCCATCATCTCTGGGAGTGAACAGAAAGTGATCCACAGGTTTCATATACATGCCAAGGCAAATTAGAGTTTATGAGCTGCATTTTCCAAGCTACAGGTGGATGGAAGGCTTGGCTTGCGCTCTTTCATTAAGTTCAAGAATGAACCTTTGTAATTGACTGAGGAAACAATTGATGCGTTGACTCTCAAACAACAAAAACCAAAAAAAGAACGAAAAACCTAACAGTTACCATTTCACTGACGCTATTTTTCACGTTTTCATTATGTATATATACAGCATGTACTGTTTTACGGTATACCTACACTCAAAATAAACCCATCTGTGAAATTTGCGACAATTTTGTTCAACTTACGATATTTTCTTCTACTAATAAGAGTCAAGTTGGCTGCACTTGGGTGGATTCACTGGCATTTTCGCCAATGAGCCCTGGCGTTTATGACCTTACTTTTGTTTCTTTTCCTCCAGCAAATACATCTTTATTTGTTGTGAAGGTAATACATCCATGTTCTGGGACATTTTAAGTTTCCGCCCTACGTAAGCCCTATGTAAGCGGGCCTCATAAAGACCAATGATCTGTGCAGAGGAGCAAATCCAATATAAGAATTATAACTGTGCGTAATAATTTGTCGCGTTTTCTGGCTCAATTTTCAAGATTTACGTCTCATGAAATGAAATCATTTTTTGTTCTACGATAACCAAACTGTTTGAGTTGATGAATAAGACTTCATCAACTAGCGATAGGTTATTTTTCTTAGAACTGAAGTAAATACAGCCATCTTCCTACTTCCCAGCAATACAATGTTTTTCTTCTCCACAGCGTCTCTTCTATTGCCACATCCAGCCTTCTTCATCCAGGTGTTCACGGCTCTTCAAGAAATTCCACTCACGGCCGTCCGAACCTCTTGTCGTCTTTCGAGATCGCTTTTATTGTTGGGCCCGCATTCCCGAATATCCCTCATCTCCGAAGGGTCAATATAAGAGAAACTCGTTCCGAACTCGGTAAATAATTTCTGGGTTGCGGTTTTCATGTCCTTCAATAGTCGTTCTACGCAGACCCAGTCGTTATTAAACCCAGTTTGTAATATGTGATCAGAACATGGCGCATCGTGCCTCTGAGAAAGGTTCACACTTTTACAGTTCCAAGACTCCAAAATTTAACGCTTCACAGTAAAAATGTTAAATAAAAGGTCGATAGGTAAGGAAAGAATATAGATTCAGAGGCCCTTCAGCTGATCAGTGCGCCTCCGTACCTCGTAATTGTTTCCGAGGAGTACCAGAGGAGCTCCATGTAAGTAACAACACAGTGAGTCGAATAGGAAAATTAGCCTCGGAGGTTCCGAAACCGATCTAAGTCCCTCTATACTTTGTAATTGTATTCCAGATCTCCAATAAGGAGCTAAATTTCAGGTTTCAGCATCATAAGTCAATTAAGAAACAAATGAGGCTCAGAGGCCCCACAGCTGAATAATGTGAGCTGATATTGAATTCTTGATTCCATTGATTCTTTCCTCATTCCATTCTTGATTCTTAAGGTCCATTTCAAATTGCAGATCCGTAGCTTGACATCAATATGCCTGCGTGGACATGGATAAATATCGATATATATATAAATCGCAAAATATTTCACGGTTTCAAAATCCCCTAAATAAAATTACATGAAAAACGTTCTCGCGCCATTGGACGTAGTTGGGAAGGAGTTTTATCTTAGATGTCTACTGGTTGATTAAAAGATCACCTATTGTAACTTAGTATTGATAATGTAAGGTTTGTTCCAGCGTGCTTGAGTTAATGTACTAGCACTGCGCAGTGACTTTGCGCAGTTAGTGTGATGTTCCAGCTGGTTAAGTTCTTGTACTGTGTTGACCCTGCAGTATTCCACCGCCCCGATTTCATGAGATGGCTGAAGTTCTTGCTCCGAAACTGAGCAAGTTCTTATGAACTGAGCAGGAAAGGATAACCTCGCTGAGACGTATAACCTTCTTTGCACTAATTTATGTTCTGTCTTTTCTCACATTACTAAGCTGGTATTTAACGGTTTCGCAATAATTATTCTGTGACTTGCATGAACAGATATTGCAGGGAAAATTATTTTTCTTGGCAACGAAGTAAGTTTGAATCTTGAGGAAGGTAGGTTAGGAATAGGTTTTCAGACGGCGTTTCAGCGATTGTGTTCATGAAATATCAACTGAAAAATTCGTGAACTCATCCCCACTACCTCAGTTCTCGTTCTGAATCAGAACGTCTTATTCATGTCCTCTCGACCACATTGGAACAAACCTGTAAAGTCAGTTTCGTCTAGCTATCATAAAATAGATTTTATATATCTTCTGTATGTCTCAAATTGATACTCACATAATAGTGCCGACATCAAATCGTTAGTTACCTAAAATTGAAAGGAATATGTTAATGATTCTAATGGTTATGAAATTATTACTATTTTTATACGAGAGTTCAAAATTCCTTCATGTACAGGAATATTGAAGGATACTAGACGTGATGATAACGAACAACAGGTAAACTTTTGGTACGTCGAGCCAAACATTACACCCCCACCCCCCCCCCCCACCAGTCCAATTGAGTGAGGGCACGACTTACATACACACACGCGCGCGAGCGCGCGCGCACACACACACACATTGCAGTGTTATTTAGAAACAGCTAATATGAAAATTGGCTCAAATGGTATGCTTTATGATCAGCCGATTCATATTTCGACTCTTTTCTAAAATTCCTATTTTATAAGTAGGACAAATTAATGTATAATTTATTCTCAATTTCACACATAATATATTATTATAAATATTTTAACATAATATTAAAAGTCACATAATGAATTTTCACATAATGAGGAAAGGTAAATTTACAATAACTTTACATTCATCACGTTATCATCCTTATGCAACTAAAATATCAAAGAATTATGACGACAGAATTGTACAATATCAGATTTATGGAATTATTATAGGGACGTAGTAAATCCCTGTGAACTGATATCTATTGAAATGTTCAACTCTCTTCTGCGCGAACCGATTCCTGAAAGAGGTTGGTATTTCGTCACGTACTGAACGATAACGAGTAATGCAAACGCGAGATAACAGAAGGACGTGGATTGAATCTAAAATACGTTCTACATCGTAGTTCAAGTAAGTTTAAACTAAAACATGATAAAGCGGAATACAATACATCTGCATCCCAGATACCTAAGTACTAGAAGAAATTTAAACAGTATGCAAAGCTATCAAATAATTACATACCAAAGTTTTAAACTACGGGGTGGTTTTAGTTACAGTTCTCAAAAATGTAAGAATTAACAAAACACAATAGGCTCTATATCTTCGATCATTTTTTTCCTCAGAATATATACCTATATATTGCAACCTAAAGTCTCTTCTTGTTCTTGAAAATAAGAGAACTTCAGTGGTATATTACATTTTCATATCTCATATTAGCTGAGTTTGGACCAGAAGTCTCGGCATCACTTTTATTATCCAAGGTGATATTAGAGACCAAGCTCTTAACATCCCCATTAATTTAACTGGAAAGCAGAGATTGAAAAATGAAAACATTCACATTATTCCAGAGACTATTTCTGAATATTAAAGTTTACTTAAATCACTAGATAACAACAAATGAGTTCATTTATAATAGTTGTATGATGTTCCTATAGCATAGGTGTAGGTATTTGCGTAATTGTTGGAACGGTTGTTCATAAGCGATTGTTTTTTTTTTTCTGTTAGGTTATGATGACTCAATAAATTAATAGTTCTTCTAGTATATAAAAGTTCAATAGCATACAAATTCGGCTTTCTGTATAAAATTCGGCTCGATCCTATTCGAGTTACCTCCTTGTATGGTTCATGCTGATTGAAAGAGGAAAGGAATACCTGTATACAAGTACAATAGTATCAGGTTCATTAGTCCACCTACAGAAAAAACAGTTTGGTTTCTGGAATAAAGACAAATGAAAATACAGAGCAATTACTGAACAGAGAATTTTTACCACAGGGTAAACAGTAACAGACAAATAGAACCTTTAGATTGATCGAAAGTAATGCCGTAGATTCAGGCTCAACAAGGTCTCATGCGTGATTTTGACCAAGTTACATAAACTTTGGCCCAGTTGGTTTTGGAGAAAAGACCAGAACAACGTATGGTGAACTGACGATTTATTCATTTATTTATTTTTATTTTTATTTATTTATTTATTTATTTTTTTTTTTCTTCACGCCTTGAAGCATAAACCAAAAAATTTAGAGAGAGAGGGAGAGGATGTTTTTATTGAAAATAACATACCAAAAATGTAAGGTTCGGTGAAACCGAACTGCATCCATAGACTTAACCTCTAATGGAATTTGAAATGCGATTTTATCCTATTCAATAATCCGAGAAGCGGGTTATTGGGAATGAATAGGAAATAAATCCACAACAACTCGACAGAATAATCTGACTGCCAATAATGAATATATATCGTAGATAATACATGAACGAAGATCATCCCCATAAACACGGAAGTTAGAAGTTTGGATGTGCACAATTCCGGTATTGTTATCACGAACAACAAAACTAGTTCTAGATTTGATCCTGCGTGCCTGACGGGAACATGGGCTGGTGCGTACTGGTCGTGCTAGCTTCCCATCGGATAGCTATGATAAATGCTTCCTGGGTCATCCCTCGCATCCTGAAAGCTGGGGAAAACTCTGATATATCGACCTAACTCAGAAAACGCCAGCCGCACAGCTGTCAACAATATATTTCCGAGTTTGCGTGTGGACTGACGGATTCGCGGTGTAGGCCACAGAAAGTAAGTATGCCAGCCCGAGAGGGGGAATTCTCTTTGAAGAATATTCATATGACCAATATGAATGCACCGTGTACAATATTACCAACCAACTGACTGAAATATTGAATCTCGATTATTTCTTCTGCCTGTTCGTTTCTGCACTTCCATTCCTCAATTGAAGTAAAGTTTGTGTAATCTGTCGTTGAAAGGTAAATTTCTTTCCCAAAGAACCAAGTCATTGAGTTTACATTGTGATAACAGGATTACGGAGCAACGTATAATTATATTATCTTGTAGATATTGGTATAACGAACAGGTCCACTCCCTAAAATGATACTCAGCTGATCCATCATTCATCATCAATACCTATTTTAAAGAACTTGTATGAACATATTAGCAAATTTTCGTAAAAAATGAAGCTATTGCAATAACTCGGAAATTTTAAAAATCAAAATTTTCGAAAATTTTCTTCATTGAAATCCGTTTTGAGGCATTCTGAAACGATTCCTGAATTTTGCGCTTTTTCCAGACGATAACTCTCCTTAGGATTGAGATAAAAATTCCGTTCTTGCGCCAAAAAAGGAAGCTTTCCAAACGATAGAATGAGTTCCTTGGCCAGCATTTTTTGAGCACATTAAATTGGTCAAATTTCAAAAAATGTGCAGAAAAAATCACTAAAAATGAATAAAAACGGCTAAAAAATCGTTACATTTATAAGTTTTAGCAGAATATTGCTCAAATATAGTTTATCAAATTTGAAATAGAACATAAAAAATTTATGTGCAAAAATTAGGCTGAAAATTTGCTATAAAATCAATAAAATTTGCTATAAAATCAATAAAAACTGCAAAGAAAGCTAAAAATCCAAAATCTCTTTTTGAATGGCAGATTATTATTTAGAATATATTTTTGTGATAAAAATAGTAGTTTCGAATTAATTTGTACTAAAAAAGCTCAACTTTACAAACAATTTAACTTAATATAGTACGATAACTGACGAAAATTCGCTCATACGATCATGCAGCATGACTGTTTTTTTTAATTTTTTCATTGTAGCAATACAAGGTGAAGCTGATACTATACACCCCTAGAGATTCTTCCGAACACCACAAAGTTGTGTTACGAAAATCAATCAAGAAATGTTACGAAAATCCCATTACGGTTACGTAAAATCTTTCCTTTAGCACATCTAGAATACAATTACAAGGTTCAAATGTGCAATGATCAGCTGATGACTTCGTTATAAAGCGTTTTGTTCAGTAAGATTTACTAAAAAGGGTCAAATTGAGAGGTCCAGGGGGCAGATATTCCATACTGGCAAAGCGCCAAGTTTTATTAAATAATATTTGTAACTGATTACAAGAACCATTCTTTTCTCCTATTCCAATTGACAGATATTCCATCATATTTTACCTTTGTAGTCGAACTTTCCGAAAGAAATTACGATGGGGTATCTGTCGGAAGCGAAGAAAATACGCTAGTTGTCGGGACATAGTTCTACCTCCTCATCGACCCATCCGTCGCAGTGGAAACTTTCCACAGTAATCTTTTTTATCCTTTCTTTTCAGAATTCCCTGTTTGGCGATGAAACTAGTCGGGATTTAGAGTAGAGGATTGTATAGTACCTATACGTTTTCAGCACGATCCAGGTTTGAAATGAAAATGCTGAGCTCTAGACCCATCGTACATGTATTCTACGAACTCAGCTAGCCAACAGCAAGACCTTTTGATGAAAACGACTGAGGAAAACTCAGTAGAGAACACAAAAACATTTTACATCTGATAATCCCGAAAATAATAACCGCACCACGTATTTGGATACCCACTCCCAAATTATAAGTGTAATATCGAAGAATAAAATAAACCAAATCATGAGCTATACAGATAATGTTGCATGTTGCAGCTGTACAGATAAGACGCATCGTAATTCAAGCAGAAAGCGGGACCGTAGTCCGGTCATGTCAGGGGTTCCCCGCGTATTCGGAGAACATAAGGCGCCAGGAGGTTTGGCCGGCGGACTGTGACTCCTGACCACCTGTAGCATGTTGTTCCCACCGTCCCACAACCACTGAGTATAGAATTATATTCTCTCTGCCTACCACCCCTTTCCCGTCAGTTCTTTCACCGAAATGGAGCTAAGACTCCATCAGACTTAGGCATTTAGGATTTCACGCACCGGCGACTTCAGAACTGTAACTCCCTACATGGTTTTGCCAGATATGACGTTGGATGACGTGAAACTCTAGCAAAGTAGGCTCTAAATTATTGAAGGGTAAGTAATACCTGCTCCTCAAATACGAAACTCCGAAAATACTAGGGGTTATTTTATGATTAGAGGAATTTGAAGGCCCTGGGAAGGCACTCATACCCATATACTATTTTCAGAATCCTTGGGATTCCCCCTTCTTTTTTACATTTATTTGAATTCTTTGTTATGTAAGTCAACTTAAAAATATTTAAACATTTCAGTTTAATACGGGATGGCAGTTCAAGTTCACTCTAGCACTAAACACATCACCTAGAATACTAAAGCAGCTCTCAATGAGCGACCTCAGGTTGGTAGGTAGGTATTTTTCCGCATGAGTCACCTCCGAACTGCTGTCTCCGTCATACTAAATTTCATTATATTCATGAGTCGCTGACAATAATAAGCTTAAACAAGCCCTACATCGTCCAAATTAAATAAGCGGACTGCAGTGAGAGGGAGGTATCAGTGCAATTTCAAAAAATCAAACTCATCCTATTGGCCTCGTGTTTGATCTCATTTTCGTCAGAAATTCAAGTACTGTTCAAACGAACTAAATCACTCGCGAAGAAGTAATGGAAACCCATTTTGATGGAAAACGGAAGTCAAAGAAGAACGCTGTCTAGATCAAGACAGTTCCAAAAGCAGTGGACGCAAAAATCAAATTAAAATTTTGATTTTCATCGACAAAAATTAGCGTGAATACAAAGTTGCCAAAGATGGGGACAGCAAATACGAATGAAACGTTTGCGGTGATGGCATGGTTTTCATATCGACTTGACATCGATAAATAATTCAATTAAGATACCAATCGTTCAGTCTGGGACAGAAGTACCACATAACGGCAAATAGACATAGATCAAATTAGTTCAAAAACAGTAGGAGTAGAAAGTAAATTAAAATTTTGTTTTTGAACGAAAAAAACCTGAAGCACAAGTGCTAAGCTGCTTAAAATAATTTGGTACGATAGCAGACACGATTGTAACGTTTGCAGTTATGACACGTTTTTCATATCGACTTGACATACATAACAACTAAAATCCAATCCTCAATTAAGGTCCAGTGGTTTTTCACAACCATCCTGAACAGGGTTGAAAAAAATCACGATTTAAATTTAAAAAATCAAATTAATCGGATTTATTTAATTTAAACTGGATTTTATTTTTAATTTATAGGTATAGGTTTTTTATCATTCAAATAAGATTTTTGACAGAAGTACAAAATTTTTGAGGGAGGAAAAAAAGCTTCTGGATGAAGTCACAGCCCGTAGGAGTGCAGAACTCACGAGTAGACTGCAACCATTACAAAAACGAGTTCTAGAACGGGTCCAAAACAATTCCCAATGGCTGACAGTATTACCCATGGCGGCCGATGGTTTTGATTTGTCTCCAACACAATTTAGAGATGCCCTAGCTCTACGTTATGGACACACCCCACTCGAACTTCCCAACAGATGTGACGGTTGCGATGCCTCTTTCGACCTCAACCACGCATTGAACTGCAAGAAGGGGGGTCTCGTAAAAAGAGGACATGATGGAGTCCGAGATGAATGTGCGAAACTAGCCGGGATGGCCTGGGGAGGAGCCACACTGGAACCTGTACTGCAGGAGTCAAGCGAGGAAAGCCCGATGCTCGTGGCCGACATTAAAGTCCAGGGAGTTTGGGATAGGGCGAGGCCAGCGTTTTTTGACACACGCATTATAAATGCTGACGCTGCCTCGTACCTCAATTATTTTAATGTTCGCATAAGAGTTTCTTCAAGTACACGATGATACGCAATAATGATAAAAAGCTAGGGATACTCAACAAGGCTAAAGACTTCCGAGAATTTTCCTCAACTAGTGAAGCACAGTTCAGAAATTCGTGAAATTCGTGAAGCTGAATGGTGCGCTGAATCTGAATCTGTAAGTATGAGATTCCAACACATGAAAGAACCCTATTGCGTTTGTTCTAATTATAATATTCTTTTTATCATGATTTTAATTGGCTGATTTAAATAAAACAATCCTTATTGGTAGGCGAATTTCACAAAATCATACTGTCAGATACTGAGACATCACTCCTGATTCATTCGGATTTTGAACTAATTTAAACAATTACCAAAAATCTACAATCATGTTGACGTGATGAATATATTCAAAGGTAAAGCTACGCCGGCTGAAGCGATACGCTGCTGAAAAGCAATAATTTTGCCCGCGATAATCACTTCGTGATCCTTGAATAAGTGAAGATACAACTAAAAGGTCTTACCTTGCCTCATTACCTCCGTTAAAAGATACTGCAATGCAAGTATTCATTCCGTGCATCAAGATGAAGTAATGGTTTGTGGTATTGAATTGAAGTAACCATATTCACAAGGAACATGAGAAAAATGAATAAGGCTTTCAGAACAAGAATTTACCACTATTCAACCTCCTGCTAATGGTGAGGAATGGTTTCTCGCTTCATTATTTCAATAATGAAGTTTGTAACCAACTAAGAAAAAATCAAGTTCAACGACTCCAAGATTGTTTATGTTGGCGTTCCAGATTTTCGAAAAAGTCTGCTCTTTTCTCCCAGTCTATTGAAAAGATTAAGAGCGGAATTAATAGACGGGAATTGAGTATGAGTGGGCCCCTAACTATATTGATATGGGAATTCATGCAATCAGCGAGATTCATAGACGTGATTTGAGGGCGACCCTGAGGGCGCACTGAGTGTGTAAACCAAATGCACACTCAACGGAATTCATAAACAAAAAAGGCGTTGAGGTGAGTGTCACCATCAACTCAACGGTGAAATACCCTGAGTGACGGCAGTAGGTCACTTGAGTGCGTCAACTGATAAGTTTTATTATTATTTTCACGATGGTATAGGTAGTGGTGATGTAGTAGAGCATAAGTAGTTTATTTTGTTCGAAGTTTATTTAAAAACAGCGGCACATGAGAGTAGGTAGGTACCTAAACGGTAGTTAGGTACATGTTTGATGTGACCAACAGATCCCATTCGAATGTTATACAATCAACAACAAAATATTTAGCTAACTATACCGATTTGGGAAAGAGACAGTCATGAAGCGAACCTGGTTAAGCCTAAAATAAATGAAGAGGATATATATAACCACCACAGCTGAAAGTGCAGGTCGCTCTTCGATTTTATGCGATCTCAACGTACGAACTAAGTTTGTAGTGCATTCCGATTCATCTTGGTTTGAGGAATGAGTTGGTGGTAGAAACCTACCTTCCATTCAGCAGGATAGTACGATACATGAGAATTCCAAGAATATGTAATTGCTTGGAACTCTCCCAAAACCTTACATCTTTTTTTCGTCAAACAGTCCCATTATACCTATTACTCTTCTTATTTTCAACTACATATCTGTTCTTCAAAACTATTTGGCGAATCATTGTTTTCTCATTTTCTCTCTTCTTTTCCGTCACAACTCTATACATAAACAAAAATTATCAGTCCTTCAACAAACAAGCAACAAGGATTCAATTCAACTGTGGGACTGTGGGAGCCCGATCCAGCAGGAGGACCAATGACTTTGGTCTTTGTCTGATAAGGCCTACGTTCTGTCTCCCCAAGGAACAACGATAACAGCACAAAAAGCAAAAACACAAAAAAAAAAAGAGTAACCTTTGAGAACTGTTATTGATCAGTGCGGAATGCGAGAGGGAATTTTCCCGTCCCTATTCCCTCAAACCAGGGAAACTTCACGAACTAAATCACTCGCGACGAAGTCGTGGAAACCCATTTCAAAACGGAAGTTAGTGAAAAGCGTTGTCTATTTCCACGAAAAAATAAAGAGTTATAAGTTACAAGCAATAACAGTTATTGTTTCTTACTGAGTTATTGTAACTCTTTTTTTTTTTTTTTCGTGGAAATAGACAACGCTTTTCACTAACTTCCGGTCAGGGAAACTTCCCCTACAACATACTATCCGAGCTGCCAACTCAAGTTGAAAAAGCGTTGAGTGTCCCCTGAGTGCACTGTAAAACTCGTGTAATCTGAGTTTGCCCCTAACTGCTGAGTGAACCACTCCACTCAACTGTAAATGCAAGCCGGTGAGTGGAGGGTGACACCCCATTACGTGAGTGTGAGTGAACAGACAGACTCAGGCTGTGTCTATAAATTCCGCCGTAAATCTCCAATATACTTCGCACGACATTCAATAAATCCCAAAAGGTGAAAAGCGTTGCCATTTTCAAAACCAAGTTCACACGAATGTGAATGGTATTAGTGAACCATTACAACAAGTAAAATACCTATTGGTTTATTTTGAAGATATAAATCTTCCTTTAGCACAATCCCTATATGATCCAAATTCGGTCAGATGAATGGAAGTAACTTGTCATACCTGAACTATCTTTCCACTCAACTGCCATCAATTCCAACTATTTTTTAACAAATTTGTATGATAGTCGAAGATCAAAATCCTTCTATGAGCAAAACATCCTGTTTTCATAGAATTTCGTTTGTATCTGACAGTTTACATATATACGTTCATATTTACATATACTTTCGTTGTGATTTATGTGTGTCTTCCGATTCACCGATTTACTAAATTGTACATATTTATTCGTTCAAAATGCACACCTCTAGCCACAACTAGGTATTTTGCAGATTGTGCTGAAAGAACTTGACTCAATAATATATATACTAAGCCATACATACTCCCCGATGCCACATTTCTCCTGAGCTCTAGCAGTTTGTAACTATCATATTCAAATAATAATGTCATTCCTAACTGCTGATACCTTGTGTTTCCATTAAACCACCATTTCAACCCATCGAAACGCACAATGATTGATGCCAAGTTTGCGATTAGGCGCAGATGTTTGTTTTTGAGAGAAAGTGCCTTACTTTTAGAAGAGAAAATGTGTCCCCGATTACAACAAATGTATCCCATCTAGTAAGAGAAAGATAGAAGTCACCTCACAGAGGAAACGCACATCAACGTAGCCAGAACCTATCCAGGGTTTCTAATAGTAATGGAACTTATTTTAACGGTTTCGGTCAATTTCTGAATAAATTACAGCGTTCAAACATACAGTTTGGTGAAGCGTCATTAAACCGCAGGAAACTGGACCAATACTTTCACCGGCGCCACAATAATTACCATCCCGTCGTATGGATAATTTTAGAGTTTCGGGTTGTTAGTTTTCTAGCGTAAAATTCAGCTTGTTTATAAAATAACGGAAAATAGACATGTATTTAGGTTTTGCAGTAGTGGTTTTCCACACTTAAACCTTCTCATACAACTTACAATTAGGATGAAAATGATACTGCAAGTTCTAAATAATAACTACAGTTAGAGGGCATTTCTTACGTCAGAAAATATTTTCATATACTCATCTTTAATGATGACAAGTTACGAGGGCAATACAGCTTCCTCACCTACAGTTGCATGGACGATTAGGCTTAGTTAAAGTAAAGTACGAGTCAAAACGCTGCAAATTATTACACAAAGGTTTATTTTTTGTTTGTGAGATAGCCCTTCTACGCAGATCATTGGTCTATAATTAGTAAACGCCGTATATATTGTATTGATCAGAACATGGGTTCACACCTTTACAGTTCTAGACGCCGCAATTTTAAACTTTATAGTAAATGTAAAAAAAAGAAGAAAAAAAATAGATTAGGAAACTTATAGGTTCAGAGGAACCTCAGCTGATCAGTGGGCCTCCGGATCTCGTAATTGTTTCTGAGGTGTCCTAAAGGAGCTCAATCTAAAATAACGGGTGTGAGTCGATTAGGGATGAAATAAGCGTTGCCCACGTATTCATTTTATATTTTAAAATGAAAGTAGATTCCGTTCTAAGAAATGTGATACCATCCGCATTCTCCTAGGTTGAGTAGTTTCTTTCTGCGATTTTTCAAAGTTTGCACTGGTGACGTCACACTATATTGCAAGGGGGTCCCGTCCAGTCGGGAGATGTGCTTTGACGTCACCAGTGTCCGGAACTGAAAATTTTAAAAGAAAACTACTCATCTTAGGAGAGTGCGGTTGTTGCCAAACTTATTAGGATGGAATCTTTTTCTTTTTCTTCTTTTATTAGTTAAAATACCTTTTTTGCACCCGAATCGTGGTTGTGAGCAAGAAGGGATTTTGTTTTGTTTGTTTTGTTGCACATTTATGTTAGGTTATAATGGAGAAGGTACATCCAGTAAAATATGATCTATTCGCCATTCTTACCAAAACCACATACATATGGACGTCCCGGGATTGCAGGCATTACTTACCAATATGTTTATGACTAATACTTATGTCATACTTATTCATAAACAATATGTTCTATAGTTTGGACTAACACTTATATGATAATATGTAAATGTATTATCAGGAATCGATACAGAATTTATATGTACGAGAATGAGGGATCGATTCAGAATGTAAAAACGTATTTTCACTCAGAGCTGTTGCGTTTAGCATTTTTCGAAAATTCGATTAAAAGGGGAAGACTATACCATTCTAAATCTGTTCGGGTGCAGTCCGAAATTGAGACATCATGTACTTTATTTATAATAGGTACTCGTAGCGGCAAATGATTTATGAACGAAGAAATCTCTGGAGCAATTCTGAAAGGTTCTGTGAGCCGTGCATCGCCGGTACCGCCTGTTGAGTTCCGAGCGAGCAGACACGGTGCCGAGATGGCAGACAACGGTTGTATCTAACAGAATTGACGCGAAGTTGAACAAGGCGGGAGGGCGGAGGCTGGAGATAGCGCAGACAGAAAGTGGTTATTTCAGACGGCGTACGACGAACACGTGCAATGAAGGGGGTTTTGCACGTTTTTCGATACGCGAGGACTCTTCCACACACGAACTGTGGATAACCTGCGCTTTAAGGAAATTAGAAGCAATTATGAGTTATAACAGCTTATATTTGGGAACGTTGATTAATTGAAACACTTGCGGTTATTCAAGATATATATATATATATATATATATATATATATATATATGTGTGTGTGTGTGTATGTGTGTGTGTGTGTGTGTGTGTGTGTGTGTTTGTTGGGGTTGCTGGGGTAGGGTGACTGTTGGTATTTTTATCTCTTCGGAGCTCCTTCATATCCCTACCCAAGTCAAGGTCATACGTCCCCATCGTCGTGCAACCTGGGCACCCTCTGGGTGAACAGAGGGTGGCAGAATGACCCCCTTGCAATTAGGGGGGAGGCTCGAGTCAACGATCCACTGCTATCATGGCCAGTCAACTTGATAATAATTAGGCTCTGTATAAAAATGTATTTAGCGATTCAAAACTTGTAAGGATTACCTACATGACAAATGATATGTTGATTTCATGCTAACGATTCTAAAAGGCATAACACAGATTGATTTATTGCCCACATTTATAATTAAATATATTGGTGAGTAACGCATGCATTACAGGGACATCCCTATGTCTGCCTCGTGTATGATTTTGGCGAAATATTGCTACAGGACATATCCCCTCCATTAGAACCTCACATGAGTATGCTACAAGCCAAAGGAAGTAACGAGTGAGATAGCTTCAAGATTCGTTGGAATGGGAAACTGTATTATATTGGCTACTGAAACGCAAAAAGCGATTGGAAATTTTGATTTTGGAGGACAAAAATGTTTTCGACTTCTTTCACGAGGAATTTCCTTCTGCAGTGAGGAAGCAAAATGAATGTAGATCTATCGATTGAAATTTCACCGCCAAGAGTTGAATCTAAAATTCTGGATCATCGTCGGCAACTCACTGGCAATTCATGGATTTTTGAGTCAGAGGTAAAATATAATTTGGGAGAGAATCGTTGGACGCAGGGCGGACGCTGGATGAAAACGGAGATTAACGAAACGACCAAGTTTACATAAAACGCAGCGCCTGTGGGAGAAACTCAATCATAACCGAACCGTACAGCACAACCAATGTCAACAAGAGACACTGTAAACTTTGTTATTAATCGAGTTTGAAAACAGCACGAGTGAAAGAAAACCCTAAAATAAAATGGTTGCTGTGAGAATGATGTAAACATTAAAACGGGGAGGAAGTACTTCTCGATTCAAACCTAATATTACTCAACTGAGGAGAGAAAACAACAGTGATTACTTGATGGAGATTAATTTAAAGGTACGAATAGGTACGTATTATTCACTGACTCTCCCACGAAAATTGAAGGTACAAGAGGATTTCTTAGAAGGTTTACACGCGTGAACTTGGAACAGAATAGGAACAATAAGTATAGTGTAGTATGAGTATAGGTGCAATTCATGTGTTGTCTGCATTCATAATTAAATATATTAGTGAGTAATGCATGCATTGCCAGCCTATGCCTGGCTCGTTTATGATTTTGGTGAGAAAAGCGAATAGACCATTATTTTACTGGATGTCACATAGCTACAACATGAATATGCTACAAGCCAAAGGAAGTAATGAGTGAGTTAGCTTCACGAGTTTTTGGGATGGAAAACTGTATAATATTGGCTACTGTAGGGGCACAAAACCCATACTTCATCATAAGGTCCTTTGAAAGGCTTGACAGAATGTGAGGGTAGGCCGAATGCCTAAGGTACGTAACTTAATCACAAATTAGGGGAATATGAAGTCATCAATATGAACTGACACAAACGTTTAAGAGAATATGTAAATTAATTAACGACCTAAGCAGTGCCCATGCCGCCCTTAAACACACTGGCGGCCGAACAAGGCATCACTCCCAAGCCTCGACCTTGTTGATATAGTTATTGTTACAACTTACAAGGTGATGGAGTGGGGTAATAATCACTGGGACCGGTGGGATAGGTTTACCGCGCAAGGGATCCTGATATATGACGAGGGCTGGAAGAAGGGGGTGACGTAGGAATGCCTACACGTCTGCCGGCCACTCCACTTTCATTATCCCTTCCACCACCACGGTCGCCCGCTACTTCCCCAACCAACCAACATCTCCCGCCTTGCTTCATTTACTCGCTGAAGACCTCAGTTCGACAATAACCTTCTTTTTCCCACCTTTTATTCCGGATTCTCCTTCTACAATCACGTTCATCTCCACGCACCTGCGCGGCGTAAATTCACCTACCGTAGGCAATTTCGGGGTAACCGACCGACCAATCTTCATTAACTGCACAGAAACGTCTTTGGGGGTCTTGGAGGAAGAATTAAGTACCCTTCACATACGAGTTAAGAGCCAAGAGAAAACCTGATACCAAACGTTACGCTTGAGATTGGATTGATCTGATATCTTTAAAACCTCCTTTTAACCAGTGCTGTACACCAAAAAGAACATCTATCATTTTCCTCGTCTCTATAATAATGATTGAAAATTACTATAAATGATTGCGCAAAATATCAAATTGAATCATTGTCACATCAGAAAATGTATTGCTCCTTAGGTTTATCTTTTGATTATTTCAGTGAGCAAATTGGACAAAACGTAACTTCTGCATCCGTCAAAAGCTCAAAAAAGAAAAAGTTTGGAGTTACAATGACAAATAGGAGACAACGTTGAGATACAATAATATTGTGTTTTTAAATCATCACCACGAGTAGATAGATACTACAGAATAAGCGTTAAAATAATTTATTAACAATCAAAATTTGAACTAAAACCGTGTAGCATTGGACAAGAAGATACATAGATATTAGGCTATATCGCTAATCAATGGCTACGAGAGATTGTATTACTTGTCTCCTTACTAATGGAAACGTTTCAATTTTGAGAACGTGTTAAGAAGCAAGTGCAGAGCAAGAAAAGCTCGATTGGAAATCTGCGATGAATCAAAGGGAACAGTTGAAATTGAATTTCTTACGGGCAAACGCGAAATGAACACAGTAAGAACCGCCGCGACGCGACGGGTGCGCTCGGGGCGATAACAAAGGGACGTTCATTATCAGGATCGCCGCCGCAGATGGGCCCCAGTAATTGCAGCACTTCATCAAGTGCATGGAACTGCAATAGGTTAGAGACACAACGAGCTGGTCACTGAGGTGCGAGGTAGTGATGCCGAGAAAATTATATCCCTTAAAAAACTGAAGAGACTAAATATCTGGTCGAAAAAGAACTGTTTCTTAATTTCCTCACAAAATAGCGGTGATGGGGACTTCCCATTTTCAGAACAAAGTTTTATAAACACAGTGACAACTGAACAAAAGCTGCTGTAGAAATTTAGAAAAATAATCGACAAGGGGGACTCATCCAATTGCAATATATGTATTTAATATCGTCGATAAGTAAGATACTGTAACTAATTATCTACTTCAACAGAAGTTACTACTGTAACTACAAAAAACTTTTTACACCTCACCAGTTTGTTGGAAAGTTCTAGGTTTAACAATCCTGAGAAGCACCAGTTACTCGCTAAGTGACATATATTATCTCTATTTTTCCATTCTAATGTGGGGGGCTGACATTTAGAAGTGGGCGTTTTTGTCACTGCTGGATTACAGTGAAAAGATGCAGCAGATCAGTGACTGACCTTGATCAACTGAGCGCGCTGCAGAGTCAGCAGATTAAATCATGTTATATCATTTTCTTCTATTACGAGTATAATTATAATTATTTTATTTTATGCCTATTTTATTTTAAAATCTACAACCAACTACGAAAACCAACTAAATTTGAGTTTTTTCCCCTAGGTCGAATATCAAGGATTTTCACTGAATATTACATACAAGTAGATTCTAGAGATAATGAATGAATTATTATAAATCTATAAATTAAATGTTGCATTTCTTTAATCAGATATTTTGGAGAGTTGATATTATTGGCGTTATGAGGAAACTGTGAATCCAAAAATTTCGTTCAAATTCACAGTATAGTGTGAAGTTGTACGCATCACGAGAGAAAATTATATGATTATAAACCACCTACTCTGAAGGAAGCATCTAAATGGCACAAAACCGATTTAAATAGCTTGATAATGGAGAAGCCCTTGCTTGTGTGGGGATAGACTAGCAACGATTGTCACAACTGAACTCGAAAAGCCTTCAAAGCTGTGTTGATTGCATCAGATGTGTGTTGATTGCATCGGATGATATGATCGGAAGTGCCCAAAACATTTACCCAATATGCACCTGACAGTTCGAAGCCCCTTAGAAGCTCTAACTATAGAGACCTTGATGTCCTTCGGGCCTCTAATTTGTGAGCCGCGATGAAATCGAGCTCGTGAATATGGGTCGTGGCCAGCCAACCTTGATCCGCTTGTAATTATTCCTCCAGGACAACCGACGCTGACCAAACACGAGTAAACGGTCCACAAACTGCACGGAAGCGAGCGTTAAATTACGTGCAATAAACTGATAATGACTTAGCGGCAATAAACCCTTCATGATTGTAAAATGTAGGTGATATTCCGCATACTGATTTACGACTGTTTGTCTCCCCGAACCCAGATCGTAGTTTGTTAGAAGTAATTATTTAGTTGAAGAATGTTAGAACTCTACACTGTATTATAGCAGAAACTGGAAGTAAACCGACCATAGAACCCGACGGTACATCTATCGCATCTTTCCGAAATTATCATAATCATTATGATGATATTCTTACCCATAATCATGGTGATACCTACATACTTTTCTTATTTGTTCAGCTAATGCTATGAGAAGCAGTTCCATCAGTTGACCAGAAAGCTAATGAGTTTACTCAGCTTATACAAATAATTAATTACCGTACTAATTAATGCAATATTGAAAATATTTATGAAGATATAAGAGAAGCCAATAAGAATCTAACTTGGAAATTCCAACTACTATTATAGAGCAAAGAAATTATAACATCCAAGAAATGTGACAAATAATGCTAGAAGCGGTCTACTATCCTGGTGGGGGTGGATAGGCTGGAGTGGAAAAGTTTGTAGCGAATAAGGACATGTTTGTGTCAGGTATATTGTAGGCCATGGGAACTACCCGTGCGGTTCTCTGGAGCGGCGCATGAATGCGGCTGGAATTTGAAGCGTCTGGTCATATGGAAGTCATTGGCATAGTACAGCAATCATTCCCGTATTTTTGTCCAGTATAGAACTCCTGATCATTTCCTTCAGACTGGTAACTAAACTATATCTTCTATGTTGTCGGAAGTTGAGTGTCTTTATAAAAAGCATATGCATTCTGACGCGAATTCTCGTAATGGATGATACCCGCAGGCCAAATTTATGCCTAAGACAGATTTAAAACCTTCATGTTTCAAGCCATAACTCAGCAAAGTTCAATTGAATCAATTTGCAGCACTAAAATCCCGTTACTCAGGAGGCGACCTATCAACCGATCCATGTACGGTAACAATGCACATATTTATAGAGAAAATCTGAAATATGTATAAACTTTTAGGTTTAACACCATATATATATATATATATATATATATATATATATATATATATATATATATATATATATATATATATATATATATTTTATACCTTTTAGGTATAACCTATATACCTATATAACCTATAAACTTTTAGGAACATTTAGGTATAATTGTAAGGGATTTAAAACGAATCCCAATTTGTCACCACAACTTCTGAAGTGAATAGAGCGAAATTGGAGACACAGCATAACGAGATTTTTCAAATGATAGGAATGTGTGGACGGAGGCCATTGCCCTCCACACAATATCGGTAAAGAGGAAGGTACTGCAACGAGACCGAGTCGTCTCAGGGGGAAAGTGACTGGTTTGGGTCTTGTCAAGCCAGACGCATTACCACAGAGTCGTTAGTATTTCTCCCTGGATATACATTTCCTGAATGAGCTAGAGGTTTGCTACGCCAAGACCTCAACTTCATTCAACAACATGAAAATGTTTCACTGTAGCAACGAATATAGATAGGAGTAACACCAGTATCGACCTTTAACCAATTACCCAGTAACTGAACATATTATAAGTAAGAACCAGATTGAATGAAATAATACCTTTAATATATGTCCCCCATACAAATTTATAGGCATCACATACTAAAGTCCGAAACTGTAAGAGTTTGGTGATTTAAGAGCGTCTCTAAGCTTTGAAGAAAAGTGTTTTTTTTTTTCACTAACAGTTATAATACAGGTCGGTAATGAAAATTTCGTGTTTAAATGTAGTAAGATGATACAAAATACACTGCCAAAGACATGGCACAGAAGCTTCCTCGTGGCTTCATCAAGAAAATTACGTTCACGCATGCGTTGAGCGTACCTCTGATTCAATCATGATGAAACTGATGGGGGGACTATCTAGGGCTAAGTCCACACTATTCCCGAAAATTTCTCTGAAATCCGATTGAAACTGTGGAAGTTATGGCTATGGCAAGGAAATATAGAAAACGACCAAAAACCGGCAAAACGATCGCGCATGCGCACAGCGTACCGCTGATTCAATCATGAGGAATGTTGTAGGGGACTTCAAGAGACCTTCCCAGCATCATCCCTGAAAACCTGACTTCTCTGCTCAACATTGACGGACTTATGAGTGTAACAAGAAAATCATGTTCCCGCATGCGCAGAGCGTACTGCTGATTCAATCATGATGACACTAATAGGGAATCATCTAGGGCTGAACCCACACTTATCCTGAAAATTCTAAATGTGTAAAATCCAGATTAAAATTCAATTTAAATTTTGGAAGTTATGGCTGTGACGAGGAAACGTGGACAGATGGAAGGACAGACAGACAAGAAACCAAATTTATTCGAGAGGACATGAAACGCAAAATGCGAGTGATAATTTTGATTTAGCAGCACTTCCCCCCCCCCCCCCCCCCCCATTTCGAAAGTGGAAACAAAGCTTCCGCTGCCTTACAGACTCGGAGGCAAGATAAAGTTAGACAACCAAAAGTGTAATTCAGTTTTGGGTGAAGATTTACCAAACGAAAAGATTATTCCTAACTACCCAATTAAAATTCGTCGAAGATTATCAGACGAAAAAATTATTTGTGTGACTCATCACACTGCATCCCCAATATGCAACCATTCGATTCGACTCATTCTAGTGTGTTATGGAAGAAATGAGGGCAAATCTTTTTCTTCAAGTTTAAGAACAGAAATAGCTTTCAGTCAAGCGACCCTTCGACAATGTTTTGTCTGAAACCTAAAAATAATGCTGAGTGCCTCCCCACAAGTCTGCAAACTTTATTTCTAGGCCACGGGGAAGATCAATGCATTTTCAACACCGGACCCGAGACAGTTTGTTGTCTTAGTTACGTAGGATATTTGTGAAGGTTTAGATAGGAATATTCATTAGGTAGGCATATATTATGTAACCGTAAATACCCGAAATTCTTCTAAACTAGTGTAAGCTCCTCTACAACAACTCCTAGAGAGATTTTACAAGGATCAGTTTTTTGCTAAGATCAGTGGACATCTCATTATAACATCAAGTAGTCAATCCCTGAGTAAACATTCAGATTAGTTGGAAATACAGATTAGTTTCATGTTGTGACTAGTTGAAATTAGTTTTATGAATTCAGGTTTTCACGGTAGCTTAACTTTACATTATGGTTTATTGTTTTCAATAACGAACCTTGGTAAGTGATCAAGAAAAGAGAATTATAACCTTATAAATGATAACCCCCCACCATTTGTTGGTTTTGCCTACAAATTGAATCTTCTATACAAAACTAAGCATTCAGGTTGAATAATCGTGCTATCATTCCCGCGTGACCTAAAATATTAGTAACCGTAAGTAAGCGAAGCTGTGGGACGTTTCGCACCTAATTTTCATCATTCTATTTATTCGATTTTTTCCCCCATTATTATATAGGTAGTAATAATATATAAACACTAGTTTACTTCCTTAAACTAATAGACTAAATGAACTATTTGAATTCTAAGAGTTTGATAAAATTCATGACATCGAACGTACACAATAATGGGCATGTATGTTTGGTTCATGCTTTTGAATGAAAGCAGATGAACTTCCAAAAAGACCCTCTTCTACGAGTAGTTTTCATTTATCTGTGATTTTTCAAAGTCTTGAAAATAAACTAAAGCACCCCTCCCACCTTTACGGGCACTCCTGCCATAGTATAACGTCACTTTTTGCCTAAACAAAAATCTCAAAAATCAAATTATTCATCATAGTGAAGAGCGGATGGAGTCATCAATCTCAGGATTAAATAAACTTTCATTTAAAAATAATAAATGCAAAATTTTCAGACCGATGGGTAATCCTAATTAATTGCATACAAAATGCTTGTATCTAGCTTAAGATACGATCCAGATTTTATTCAAGTTCTATACAACGTAATTGTTGAAAGGAAGTCTCAGTGGTTGAAGGGTACGAGGGCCGATACAGTAATTCACACTACCGTCTGGTATTTAGAGCAAACGAAGCGACTCCGTTTCAGAATTGGAAATTAGAACCGTCTCGGTCTCGACGAATTAACATTCTAGTCTAATTACCGCCGGACGAAGGTGAAACTACTAAATAAGGTTCCCCACAGAATTATTTCCCGAAGATAGCCCAGTAACGCCAATGAAAGACCTCCACAAATCACCAAACGAAAACAGAACTACAGTGAAACCTGGTTATAAGAGACACTCAAGGACACCATGTCACACAGGATCACAGTAACCAAGGAAATTCTCTTATAAAGAGGTTATCTTATTATACACGTGAACGTGTATGTAATGATTTTGGGCTGGAGGTCATTCTGAAATTTGCGTGACCCGTCTGCTGAGACGAAAAGGTGGAACAGATGAGGCGCAAACCGAACGGACCCGAAGTAGACCGGCAACATTCGGTCGAGTTCGGACCTACAAGTGACACAAATATATTCACTTGTATGATCATGATGATTAGGGACGTTTGTAGATGGTTAGAGGTAGGCGAGAGGCAGTTCGGGCCATCAATTCCTAATAATATTATTTCACAAGCGAGACGCGGTACGGATAAACAAAAGACTGCTTGGTAAATTAAACATCACGACATCAGCCAAAAACCATATCCCATGATCCAATGTTTTTCCGTGAAAACGGGGTAGGTATGGAATTTTAGTTTGGGCCCACACCATTTCCTTAAATAGTTTCAGTAGAAGCATTTCAAGCCGGTTAAATTATTTCTCTCAGCTCTAAGGGGTGTTAGGAAAAATTACTTCTACTTCGACACCAACTCATAATGGGTACTTCTAATAATGATAAAATTAGAATTCATAAATTCTAAAGTAATGAAGTGAAATCAGAGTTTACCACCTCAATATCTCATACTGTTACCGATGAATATTTTACTTGTAATGATGAACGTCCGAAATGAATTTGATTGTAATCTAACGAAACGCAAGTGTATGTAATTAGACGATACGTGGTCATTTTTCATTTGTTGATATGCTAAAACGCAGACAGGGGATCTTTCTCTTCCTCATGGAAGAAACGCTGGGAGAGGATGGATCCCTCCACGTATTTTACCGAGTAACACAAACGCAAGACGTGAAAATCGGAGACGTATATTTTCGTTCGCAAGGAAGATATATCTCCACCACCCCGATCGTACCGTTTTTCACCCCCCAAACGTTGAAACATTTAGAAGGTACCCTAACAAGAAAAGACACGTACGTCTCATCCTCGACATCTATCTTTTGAAGACGTCTCACGCGGAATTAGCCGCCATTTTTCATTTATCTCGCACACGAAAAAGGCCTAATGTGGGTTTCAGGAAGTGACGAATCTCTTTCGCAGTGAACTCGAGTGCGATAAAGGTTGGAGGCGGCTCTTCCAGCCATGCATTCAGTCCCCTTACAAGTAAACGAATTTTCGAAGAAAAAAAGTAAAATATCGAATGGCTCAACAAATTTTAAAAATCTAGTTTTACCAAATGATCTCTATAGAAATACGTTTTGAGGTATTCTGGAACATTTCCTGCATTTTTGCAGTGTCGTCATTTCAGGTGATGATTAATTTTCAAGACACTGCGCTCCTCATTAGCGTTCTTTAAATGCTACACTACTTCTCCCATGAATAGGGACAGTAACAATGTACCAATTGGCTAAAAATTGTACAATTCTATTGGAAATTTCCGATTTCGAAGATATGCATTTTTATGTTATGATTTTCTATTGTTTCTAACCATCAAGTAGGTTAGAGAAGAGTGATTGCAGGAATTAAAGTTTGTGGATTCGCACAACTTTCCCAACAAATATCAACCTTGTATGATAGTATTAGATGTTTTTACTAAAAGATCGATATATCTACATATTATCCTGCTCCCAAAGCCCTACAACAGAGTGGCATGATTCGTACTCACATACTACGTACCAGAGTAGTATGATTTGTTTATCCGTATCACGTAATTGTGATTCAATTTCTGATCACCCGAATTTGGATGGACCTACCCAAAGACATAACATTTTAGTACTTTTTCCCCTGGATAGATTTCAAATCCATGGATTGGAGAAGTTTCCCAACATAACATCTTTCAAACCAACTAAATGAACTTGAATCAGCTCTTACGATGTTAGGATAGTAAAAAGGATAAGACCTTGAAATAATCATCAAAACATGTAGACCCTGAATCACCCTTTTTGTGCGAATATTTACGATAACCTTGTTTAAGCCACATAACAAAATTAAATTCAGGCAGTAATCTGCCTCGTAATGTAGCTTGAACACCATAACTGTTTCAGTAGTTGCTTCGGTTCGCACTCATATAGATTGTTCGTAGCATGTTATTACTTATTGGAGTACCCAATAAACAACAGCCGTACGGAGCAGCATCCCCCTAACCACTTCATTTCATCTCTAAGGTAATTCGAAATGGTCGTAATACCCTGAAGGCAGGCGGCACAGAGCGTGAAACTGGTGGGTCTTTGGAAGCAAACTACCTACTAAATGTGGTTATCTTTGTTTGGATTCTATTGCAAGGCAATTTCACACTTCCCAAAAGGTAGGTTTTAAGCGCGTATTCCAGTAACGTTTGAGTTAGGTACAGCATAAATTAATACCATTCGATAACGTTATAATTTCAAGCTTGTTTTACAAGGTGATTCTTATCACTATACAGATGAATTAGTTGGATTCAATACTATACTATCTTTACAATTAAAAGTAATTTTAAAATGTCACTACTGATGAACTACGTCGTTATACGTACAATTCGAAACGTCGCAAATAACGCGAATGTTGTGGGTTCGGCTCAACAAAACAATTCAACGCACAACAGTACAAGACTGCCCGTTGCGGCATGCTGAAAACCCTAGGTTATTAGACCAATGTATTTGAACTTCCTAATCCTAAAATCCCAATTTATTGTAGTGGTTATCTGATTGTTTGGCTCGGAATTCGACCAATTTTTAAGTCGTCAGAATTTGAAATTTTTCATCAGGAAGACCAAGTTAGGTATGTTGAGATGAGATTATCACTAAAACCCATACCAAGATTCTCTACTACTCACATGTTTGTTTATATTCAACTCAATCAACAATATTACATACCATGCTGTCGGCAGTTGAACCATTGAAAAGAATCTTCGACTAGTAAAGACTACTAAAAATACTATCAGAAAATAGCGGAGGCAGAGGAAAGTAAATTCTTAGCAGTACTCCAGCTTTTCAATCGATTGTGGAATTGTTGTTAGTGGACAAACTCGGCTATTCACACGAATGGGGGTTAATGCTGAAGAACAAGTTATTCGTCTAAGTAATTACTCTAACCAATTTCTTAAAGCATTTTAGAAGATGGTTTTTGTTGTTGGTAATTTGGGCTGACTTGAACATCAGATGTTTTGATGGGCAACGTAAAGAAGGAAGAATAATAAGATGAACTTTTGACACTACTATCGTAAGACCTACTTACGTACATTATCATGTTTGGTCAAAGTCACGATGCTAGGAAATGGTTTAAAAAATCTCATTTATACATTTTAGAGTGCGTACACTTCAAATTCTAGAAAGGTGCTTCGACGATTCTGCAAATGTAGCTGTAGGGATAGGAGATGAGGCATTTGAGAAAGTGGCGCGAAACCAGCTTTTCTATTTGCGCTCTCTCCCGTACAAACGTTTTCTAGTTGGGGTCCCGAGAAGCGGCAGATATCGAAGGGATGGGGCGAGATGAGGTTGAGGTGACACTTCAACTTTCGTCGACAGATATGTCAACCGCCTCGAGAAATCGCCCTGACAGATAAACCAGAGCGATAAGACCGATATTAGCACGGCACCTTGAAACCCAAACAACTTTTTATCACCATCTTATCGCACTCACGGATGGCATCTCTGGGAATCCGTCGTCTTGAACCTTCAGCCACCGCCTCGTTGAGTTTGAACCGCGATTTCACTGCCATCCCAAACAGTGATTAAACATAGAATTGGGTCACTGGTGTAACACAGCTTCAGTTATTGTCATTTCAATGGAAGACGCTCTCACAATAGTTATTTGCTATCTCACTACCGAAGATAAGGGGAAGATTGTTATTTGTGGAGGAGGTTGAACAGCAGGTATCTTATATAATGTTCTCCAAAATCCAAATTTCGTCTCTCTTTGCACACAACATTCTGAGTCTCTGCTTTTTGAGCATTTTGGTTTTATGTCTGTCTACCAGTGGAACATTTCTAATCATGAGCAAAACTATACTAATTAGAGTACGACTTCACTAACATTTTCTGGAACTGTTAAGTTCAGTTCCTCGTTGCGCCCCTTCAGGGAATGGCCGAACTTATTTTAAAATATTTTATTATATTATTTCATTATCTAATGGCCCGAATTCATGTAAGAGTGATATGAGAGACAGGTACGGAATGTACTTGTACAAAAGAGCAGCACTTATTGAGTTTCGATCCTCACCAATTGATTCATTAATTATGGGGACTCCACCTTCTTTTGAGGAATACTGATAAATGATAGATTTCTTCTCACATGTAAATTGTTATCGCTTAGTTTAAATGCACATCTAGTTTTTATATATTCTATAAAATTTGACAAGAACCACAAATTAAATAAATACTAGGTAGTAATCAGTTTTATTCATCCCGATAAGTTCGGAGATTATCAACTCTTTGAGAAAGCCGAGCTTTTGAGGAATCATGCACTCTCAATCCACTAAACGGCGTAACAAGCTTCAAAATAGCGATCAAAATCCAATGCACATTGTTCAATCCTTGACTTTTTTAGAATTTTTTCTGGCTCTACTGACGTGTATTGTATCCCTCGACATGCACAGGCATGCTTAATTTCCGCTAAACGTTCCCCCTCACTTTGCTGTCGAACCTTTCATAAACGTTCCAACAAAAGGGAATTCGATAGCACGTCAAAAGTGAAAACCAGCTCAATTGATTGAAGCCTCCCTTCCAGTCACTCAACTGCGCCTCCATCAACCGATGGACATATATATTCTTAGAGGGATGTGCTCTGTGGATAAAGATGGACGTATTAGACGTATCTGGCAGATCGCAGCCTCGACAAACTGAGGCAGTCAGTTGGTACCGATTCGGTAAACGACAACTGTGGAGGTCTAACAATGAAGGGGGCTCAATGATAGTAGGGATCTCAAAAGGTCTGTAATTCCAAACAAGTGAAAGGCGGCCATGCCAATATAGCATGACAACATTGTAAAATCAGAAGCACATCACAACCCGATTCATTAGTCCCGAAATCAACACCTCGACCAATACAAAAGCGAAGTAAATACAAGGTAGGCCTTATCATAATCTACATTATTTTTAGTTCAGTAATGTACTCGCAGAAAGTGCCAGTCATGTAGCATAGTACGCTTTTTTCCAGATCTTTTTATTCCACATAATAATGATACTAGAGCATAACTTTAAGCATAATTTTGTGCAGAAATGTTTGAATGTACTAGTTTAGAGTTTTCCATTTTCTTTAGTGTAACATTCTGGAAAAAATATGAGATAAACAATTTTTAGCTGTTTTTTGCCATTTTAAGGAATTTTCAACAGATACATTTATTTATTTTTATTTTTTTAAACAATAATTGAGTGTGCCCTAAAAAGTACTCTCTAACGAACTCATCTTTTCTTTTGAACTGTTTGTTATTTCTTTCATCTCAATCCTACAAAGACATCGTTTAGAGTGGCACATGATTGTACATTTGAAAACTAAAACTCTAGAATCGTTTCAGAATGCCCCAAAACGGATTTCCACGAAGACAATTCTTGCAGCCAGTTCAATAGCTTAATTTTCTACAAAATCTCTCTAAAAGCAATTGTGTCGAACCACCTGTTACATTAATATCCATCGAGAGAGTTTTCAAGCGGATCAAACGTTCGGTGCAGAAGAATCCAATATGTCCGATCACCAAAATGGAAGTCCTTTAAGGAGTCCTGAGGCGTTTTCCTCTAGTTTTCCCTCAGGTTGAGACAACCTGGGAAGATCCTCCTGGAAGAAGACTCAGCCAAAGTCCTTAGATGTGTCTGTTCCTGTTTTAACCCACAGGTAAGTGCGTGTGATCGCCATATTTCCGACTGAGCAGGTGGTACCCCGAGTTTTAAGCACAGCTGCACAATGATGTGGCTTTTCGTCCGACTACCTCGGCGTCGCGGACGCCATCAGCTGTTCTCCAAATGAAAAGTCAGAATTATTTCTGATGATATCGCTAATATTGCTCAATGTCTCGCCCTCTTGAGTGGGCGGGAGAGTTGTGGACCCATTATCAGTGTGTCTAACAAATCCAACTAGAACATCTAACAAATCCAATAGAACATTGACCGCTCCCGAGAACCTATATATATACAAGCCTAAACTTCCTCGCTACGAATGTCAGAGTATAAATGTGCACCAAACCCTCCTCAAATTACCTACTTCTTATGTACATAGTTGTAGTGGAATAGGTTCAACATGAATACCAAGGGTACTTCTCCACCCGTTATGAAAGCACACCTAAAACAACTATTTTGCTTCCGAGACTGCAAGGCAGCGGAAGCTTTGATTTCACTTTAGAAATGAAAACTTTTTTTGCTCCAAAATCTAAATTTCCACTCGCACTTTGCGTTTCATGGCCTCCTGAAAAAATTCGGTTTGTGTCCGTCAGTCCACATTTCCTTGTAACAGCCATAACTCCCACAATCTCGATTGGATTTTAATGAAATCTTCAGATGATCTTCAGTTTAGCCCTAGATGATCCCTTATTAGTCTCATCATGATTGAATCAGCGGTACATTCTGGGCATGCGGGAACATGATTTTCTTGTTACATTCATAAGTCCGTCAATGTTGAAGAGATATAGGACAGATTTTCAGGGGTGATGTGGGGAAGGTCCCTTGAGGCCCCTTACGACATTTATCATGATTGAATCAGCGGTACGCTCTGCGCATGCGTGAACGTAATTTTCTTGTGATAGTCAAAAGTCCGTCAATGTTGAACATGTCTGTCCGTCAATGTTTTTGTCAAGTTTTCTGGTTTTTGGTTGCCCAGCACTCTAACGTCTTGATCATAACGGTCATTTCTGAAAATTTAATGGTGACATACTGTGAAGGCCACGAGGAACCTTCTGTGCCATGTCCTTGGCAGTGTATTTTCATTTCAAATCGATAGTTCCTATGCACACAAACTGCAACATTTTCAAAACAATTCAAAATAAATATAATTCAAAAAGTGGCGAGAATTCGATCATATCGAAATGCTACACGACAGGAACTTATGAATCTTCTCATCATAGGCTACTTCATTAGTAATTCCAGCATTATTGCAAACGGAGTTCGAAAATGCGGCATAATACATGATTAATTTAAATTCACAAAAACAATTTTTGACTTTGATCAAAAGCACTTGATCGAAAGTTTCTGAAAGGATCACTCATCATCAATTGACTTAGGAAATTTCAAATTCTGCCGATTTTCATTGTGTAAGCATTCCGGCTGCTGGGATCTAGGGGGTGGGGAGATTCTATATGTTTTCGGAGTTTCTAGATTTATCTTCACTTCAACGCTTTTCAAGGGAACGCCTTCATTTAGCACGTACTTGAAATGCTCATATTAACTATAGATTTATACTAATTTAGAACTTAGAAACCTGTAGAAATAAGAACCTACCTGATTGGGTTCGGAGAGCTCAAAGAGATCCAGCCGGTTGGCGTTCCACTGAGCGATGACGCTGCGCAAGGCTTCCCGCTCCTCGTTCTTGCGCATCACCATCGCCATTTCCTGGTTCATTTTGGCGTCCTAAACAAATAATGAAAACTCCCTTTAGTTTGGTTAAAAAGCTATATAAAATAGTCTTATCTAGGTAAGGTGACAATCGATAAATCCGCAAATACTTCAGCAATCCTCGAAGCTTAAGGGATAAGTAAAAGCCATTAGGTATGGGAGTAGCACATTTAACATCCAACCATACAATATCGAAAAAGAATAGGTATTATATTTCGTCTATTTCCAATGTGACACTGTCTGATAATTATACATAGGATCGGAATGGTAATAATGTCAAACGGTACTCAGTTGCGAGACTGAGAAGACAGCTGATTAAACATAACTAGTCTCTTCTCAAGTAGGTATCGAGTAGGTCATGCTCCTGCTTTTAATAAAAAGTTAGGCATTCCACCGATTCTTCGTCAAACGTGAACTTTCTATGTTTCAATAGCTCAGTCACAATCATTTACTTTCAATGTACCATCACTTTTTTTGCCTGCATAACATACGAGGTTGTACAACGAAGACTTCGTCATATTCGGCTTTACGTTCATCGTGCAAGGTGATTTTACCAGCCCCAGTCTATTCTGTACCATACTCTGTTCCAAAGAAGTAACAGCCTTCGTTCCCCGAACGACTTTTAACAATGGCCCACCCAGCGGAAAGGTAAACCCAAGATTTGTGCAACAGCTTAATGGATAAATTCTGATTGAAACACCCATCCATTTACCCAAAAATTGAAAATAAGGTCCTTCAAATTCTAGTGCAGTTTTTATACACTTGTGTGAATATGGGTCCATAGCAGCAATCAAGAGGAACTTCAAAATTATTCAATAAAAAACAATTAGTATGTACCCACAACTATCCTTTTTTCCCATCGTTAATTCTATTTTCGTTCATTTTTTAATCTTAGAAAACTTCGTGACCTCAAAATTCCGTCGGGATTGGTGACCAATTTCCAGGGTTTTGGGAGATCAAATCCCAGGACTTTCAGGAATCATTCCTTAACGTTTTAGTTAAGGGAACTTCACGTGAGTAATGACTGATTTTGATTAAAGTAACTAGCTTAACCCAGTCAATTGAAGTGGCAGTCAGTGGTGAAGTGGCTACACCAGAGCATAGGCTTGGGAGGGTCTGGTTCTCGATAATACCACAGGTATGACAAACCTTAATTAGAATAAAGCATATTTGATGGAAACCGACGTTAGAAATACATAATTTATTTTTTTAATCGTTTTATTTATATATAATCATTTATGTAAAGCAGTTACTTCACAAGGAGCCAAATAAACATCACTGAATAGGTATTTTTAGAATTAACTTCATGATTTTTCAGAGAAAGAGATAAACGAAGCCACGGCCAAGGGGGTCAGGAAGATTGATGTTGGCCGTCACAACTCTTATCGTAATACGTAAATGCCGTCTCAAACAGAAGTGAGCACAACATCCCCATAACACGATGCGATAAAGGTAGTTTTCGAGCGTATTTGGAGAACCGAAGAGCTCTATTTGCTCATGCACTTCCTGCCCAAGAACCTGCCGGCACAAGCTTTGAAGATAAGACGTTTCAGGCGGATATGAATGTGGATAAGAACATCAGAGAGGTTCTAAGAGACCAAACTGAGAGCCGTTTCAAGATCAACTCCAGCATGGAACGGGGAAAAACAACAACCATAATCTATATAAGTTGCTCAAAATCGATTCTATCGCAACATATTCAGGTAAAAGTCAACAGAAGCATGGTTGGTTTTAGTGATTAAATTTCTTCTTTTTCACGATTCATCTAACTGAAAACTACAAACCGGTGACAAGAAAACGGAACCAAAACTTGGATCAATGTAACTACTACAAATAAACCTCAACGATTCCTGATTTCAAAAAAATAGCATCGACGTAAGTTACAAACGGTATATTTCGCCTCCTTTTACACCAGGGGTTGGAAAGTTTTGTTTTCATGGAGGAAAATGAATCGTTTTTTTATCATTTATAATAGAAATATTCATTGTCCAAGCGATATTTCAAATTAGTGTTCGGTTTTGAGTTCATTTTTAGAGATTGTGCCGGTTACCTCCTGAACCAGCCTAATACAAAAAATAGAGTTTGGATCTATCCACTTCCGTGAAATTCATGAAACACCCTATTTCTTACGATCGTGTGGGTGAGATTCATTCTGATTGAAGGAAGTTTAAGAGTCATCTCTAAGCGATAGCTACTCAATTTTATTGTGATACCACTGCGCAAGCCCAAACGTAAAATCGGTCGTCGGAAGGAAAACATCGAAACTATTCGGCGATTTCAATTAAAGAATTCGTTTTATGCGCAGAATATTATCAAGACTAATGTTCTTATGCATAAATTACGAGTAATACAATATACATTTTTTGCAGAGAGTCACATGATAGCGCATTTCCTTGTGAGGAGATCCGCGTGAAATAGATTTAATTAAAACAATTAAAATTATAATAACTTTTTAGAATGTCTCTTGAATGATGGGTCACTCATAGACAACTCCGCTAAGCGATTGTACTCCCGCTGGCTTCTGATCAGGGGCCACAAAATAATTTGTGGTAACCGTTTGGAGAGAAAAAGTTTTGTCTTTTACGAGTTGAGTAAGGCGGCACACAAAAATTCAGCAGTTAAAAAAGGGGCATATAGTCCACCTCACCATTAAACAGTCTGTGTAGGAACATCACACCTGCTAATTTTCGACGTTTCTTGAGAGTCTCAAGGCCAGTCATATACAGCATCTGAGAAGAGCCAAACTCATCTCAACTGTTGGCCATCTCAACTGCTTGTACGGGACGTACCTCAAAAAAGCGTAATGCACGTTCTATAATTTCTGTCGCATTCAGATAGTAGGGGGACCATACTATGGATGCATTCTCCAGTATAGGGCGTCATAAGGAGGGGTATAGCATCTTCAGGACAGATGGATCAGAAAATTCCCTAGGGTTCCTCTTCACGAAGCCAAGTACCTACCATCATCGCCCTAGCACACATTTCCTCAATATGTTCTTACACATTAAAAAAACCACATACCATCATGAAGTAAAATCTTATGGGACAAGCTAGTAAGACACCTAGATATTTATATAGACTTGTAGTAGATGATTCAATTCAATTGATTCAATTGTGTATCGGCCGAAACACCAACATAAGCGATGCGATTCACGAGAAAAGTCACGACATTCCAGTGCCTCAGAGATGGTCAAAGACGGAGGCTCATTGGAAACAAATAATTCGTGACATAACTGACATGGTGGGGAGGAGTTCATGAGCGTGAAGGCCAGCACGGTCACTGTTCAAGGTCGTAGCGAGCAACCCACAACACGGTCTACCCACCTGAGTCAAAGGGATAGTCATTTGGTACTGCATCATCTAAAGCAAATACCGGAGCCATACCAGGGATGGTAGGTACGTAGGGACATTTTTAGCCTGAAACTCGCTTCATTCATGGCCTAATACTCCAAAAATATTATGAGAAACGTATCGCACGATTTAGACATTTCATGTCTTTACTTTGGCACACGGACTCAAGAGTTTCATTTTCTTAGGTTTTATTAATTGTATTGATTTGAATCAATTGTATTGTGCACTTCGACAGTACGTTGTCAGTAAAAATGTATTGACGCATTCGGTCAGCACAAAAAAAAATTAGGATGCTCGATCGAGTTTATTCAACAACACAACACCTATAATTGAATGTCACCTGTTGTACTTTCAATACCACAATTGGATTTATCGACGAATAATGAGTAGCATAAATGCCTACCTAATTTCCACGGACTTGATAAATTCTGAACCATAACGATTCACAACATTGACTTCATTAATTCACTTTGACTTCATTCATTCATTCATTGACTTCATTCATTAATTTTCCAGAACAAGAGTGGCAGAGGCCGTTTTTTTTTTTTTTTTTATCATGACCCAAATATATTATTAAAATACCTCCTAATAAGTCCCAGGTGCACTTCATAGCTTCAAGTCCTATATTGGGGTTCTACAGAAAGGCAAATTTTGGCAAGGCAGAGGTTTAGGGCCACTGAACTGTCGAAACGGGTGATTTGTGTGGTTATTATAGGCATGCGTAGCGTGACAGAGAACTCATGGTAGCTGAATTCAAGTATAATCATCAATTATCAATCAATCAATCATCAATCAATTCAAGTGTTCACTATCTCTATGCGTAGTGGATATCATACACTGAAAATATGCTTATTAATTCATTTGTGTAAAATTTGTGTAAAACGATAGTGCAATATGAAATATAAGGTAACTAATTCAATGTAAATGTAAGGTAATATCTTATGATGTGATATATGTAAAACATTTAGCTTCCGGTCGCTCCATACTTGGAGAGAGTTCTTGTGCTTTTGTAATGCGGATCTACCGGTGACGGTTTTCTAAAGAAAGCGGTTCAAGTGTTTGTGAAATAATAGTACTTAATGTAATATTGGAAAATTCGTAAATAAACATGTTTAATAATAATAATCATAATACCTATATTTGTGTTCTTAATCTAGCGCTATGACCCAACTGAATAACGATGCATGTTCAGACATAGCTGGAGGATTATTCACGGGACTATTCTATTGACTGAGATTACGTCATAAGGTCATAAAACTGAACCACAAAAAAAAGTGACTCACGATGTGGTGGATCGGGCGAATGACGCGAACCAGCTCATACAGCTCACTATCTTTACGGCTCTGGCACTAATGAGTGATAACGAAATGATAACTAATGGCACCATAATCATTTCTTTATCAGAAATCAATTGGGCGGAAGAATGTGAGGTGATAAGACAACAGATGCGCTTTTCGTAAATGGAATGACCTTTTTCAAGAAACGGCGTCACAGAAATCGGTAATAATTAGAAAATGATCAATAAAAATGAACCCATGTAGAGGATATCTCCTATGTGCGTACGTTTTCATTTGTGAGTAATATACCCATTTGAATCAAGAATAAATGCATAATTACCACTGGCCCGTTTGAGCTATACAAAAACAAACTTGACTACCTTAACAGAATTCACATCAGTTCTTTCGGTGGTATGATTGATTAGTATGTTATGTATCAGATTAAAAAGCAAGGCGCCAACATTCACAGAATATTTAAATTAATTTATCATTGATTCGCAAAACCAAATCATAATAATAATACACCAAATATTTATCTTGGTTTCAACATAGAGTAAGGGATAGGGGATCAAACAGCAATAACCAGTCTTGGACTATTTATAGTAATGTAAATGCACGTAACTTGCATTTATTTGTCAATGATGATACCTATTATATCGATCATATCAGAAAACCAGTGATTGCCTTCTAACTTTCTCAGTGGGTACTCGGGAGGTTCAAGGGGAGGTTATCTATAGGCCAAAAAAAGGTTATTTGAACTCCCTCAATACATTAATTTGTAATAAAAACTGAGAATATATTATACTAAGTACCTACGTCTAAGCGTGATGTATGTAATTTTACATGTGTCTCCTCAATCTGTCCCTAATCTTCTCATAGATACCACTCCAAGGACTAAAAAGTTCCCAAAGTAGGATAAATCCTGCAAGCTAGTTTTACCTTGTACTAGTGGGATATTTTTTTTTTTAATTTTTTTATTTAATGACTGAGGCCGCACCTCAGCCAGATGGGTCATTGGCGGCACTGAACAACGTGTCCTAAAGGGCACTGCAACTGGGACGATTCTAAGGGGAGCCATGCTGTCCTACCTCACCAAACGGAGTGCCATCACGGACTCCACTGGCAAATCGAGGGGAAAAAATGATGTGTCCAGTGATAGCCACAATTTGGCCCCCAAAGCGGATAAAACTCTACTTACGACCCTACAAAATAAAATGATACAACTAAGACTAGATCAAGAATAGGCTAATAACTAAATATAAGTCACTATATATAATTAGTAAAGTAAAATAAAACTCTGACTGGATTATAGAAAAATATATCACAGATCAAATATCACAGTTCGTAGTAGAGCTCGGCAGCTCTCAGGTACGACAAGGACTGGACCTTGTATAGTCCAGATAAAAAGTCAACCCAATGAGAGGGCTAATGGGATATTAAATTTCACCACATTTATTGCAACTCCCAGAACCCAAACCCCCATTTATTGTTCCATAATTTTTGTCTCTGAAGATTTTTGAACCAATAAAAGTCGATGGGTGCGATAAGTTAGAATACTCGAGATTTGCAAATGGGCAAATAATAATCAGATACATCTACATAAGAAGCCCACGCCCACCTGGGTGGAGCTAAGGTGTAGTATAAACTCCCAGATACTATAATGTATATATAACATTTCGAAAAGTGTCATGACGAAATAAGTCTTGAACTGAAAAAGACTACATAGTGAGTGTTTTTTAAAGTGTCCAGAATACGAATTTAAGGCCAAAAGTGCAAGTATAAGTACAAATGACAATACTCAATTAGCCTTCATACAGTATTGGACTGCAATGATTCATTGAATAATTTTCATGGTAAGGTACCTTCTTCTCAGGATTCCCCACAATCTCCTTCATCACAAACACAATTAACGAACACTAACGCTGCTGAATACAGATCACAACAATAAAATTTCTCCGGAGAAATTATGATGACGCACAAAACGATACAACGCGCGAAGAGACGCGAGTAGGACTGACGCTTGACGCACCCCACCATGAAGAGAGGTAGCTTGGTAGGTAAACTCGTACCTTCTCAATGTACGGGTATGGTCGTGGAAGTGGGGTGAAACGTTTGGAAAGAGGGTAAGCCGAGAGAAGTCAGGTGCCAGGACACGGTAGGCCGGCCACCCCATGGGAACAACGGGTCTGGCCAATCATCAAGTCCCTAACGAAAACGCCGGTTCCCACATTCCGCCTTGGAAAATCAGTCGGTTCATTGGCACATCCTCTTTCGCCGTAGGAACTTCACAATTATACCGCTAGAACGGATATGAGGTTTGGAGAAGGGAACAAGGGAACTAACTCAATCAAATGAAACATTAGGTCCGCGAAGGTGCATGTACTAACTCAACATTTTCCGCAGTGTTGTAGTATCACACCTTGATCTAACAATGATATAAACATAATATATTCCAGTCTCAACATTATACCGACGAGGACAGGGTTTTAATGCAACAATAAAACACGAAAAAAAACTTTTGGATTTGTTTATTTTGGTGTACCACTTGTCATTACTACCTATATACCCCACCATCCATCGCTAGACCTACCACTTCGACAGCAAGACGACACGCTCATTATGCGGAACATCATCATCCATGACGTTCCATCCTTTTATACTATCATCGACATAAGGACGTTAGGCTTAGTAATAGCAAAGATTGCTCCAAAGAATTGGGCTGTAAAGAATATTACGGATGAAGAGCGCAGAAAAAAAACCTTCGGATTTTCACATACAAATTTTATTTTGAAAACGTAGCTGAAAACTGCTATGAAAATTAGAGACAAAATTATTTGCAACAGTTATCAAGGAAAATTACCGGGAAATTACATGAAACTCGTTTTGACCAGTTATCAAGAATGTATTCAACAACAGAACCCTAGAACTAAAATGACATACCCTCACGCACATATTAGAATTTTCAATAAATATTAAGAACCTCCTCTCCTCCTCTTTCACCCAATCTGCAATTATAGAAGTGAAAAACTCCTCTGTTTGAGAACTTCTTCTCCAACGCTACGCTACCAAAATTCACAAAATTTGGAACAAAAGTCACATTTTGATCGGTACCTACCTAGTTTAAGGTCCTCAAACCTCGGCATCAGTTTCAATTATCCCAAGACTTAAAGGTTGAAATTTAAAAAATATAGTAATAGTAGCTTGAAAATGTTCGGGAGTTTATACATTTATATTTATTTTATTTCTTGTACAGAGATGGATTTAATTTTAATTATTCGAATGCTACCGTTCGCTTTCGAAAGAGTCTTTGACAGGAAAATTGATCATCATCACGAGTATGAATGTCAGGATATTGAAACAGCTAATATTATTATATTTTGATTTCATACATTTTCGTTCCGTGTCTACATCTGTATGGATATCATAATAATGGAACACTATTTTAATACCTATGTCTATTGATTATGGTAGCTCAGAGCTCTGAGAGTGAGGATTATCTGGTGATTAAATAATAATCCGTCATCTAATAAGGAGAGTGATATTCTCTGGGAGCTATATGGCCAATGATCAACTTTGAAGATGAACCAAGGAACAACCAAATATAAATCACAGATCAATTCATTCATTCTATTTCTCATCAGCTGAATTTTAACACAAATTTCTAACAAAGTTGTCCAAGCATTCAAAGCCTGAAACCACCAAGATAATATTCCCAATCAATAGTGACAGAAGTGAGGCCACGATGGGCCATTGGCTTTGGATTCACATGAGAAGGAACTATCAGACCAAAGCGAGTTCGGACACATCTAAGAGAAGGTAATAGGATCCGATCGATCGTCCAATGGCCAAGAATAGAAACAACAAATCAGTTTAATAAAAAACTCGACATACCAACACCTACATCCTCCGCTTGGATTACAACCTCTTAATGGCGTCTCAACGCAGAAATAAATTATCGTTAATAGCTTGTAGAGAACTCCGAAAGTAATTAATGTCAGTTTATTTTTGGTGAGGAGGTAGTAGGAAATAACTAATCAAAACAAAAACACATTCCAACACTCAACTTCAACTCAAAACTAAATCATTTCCAACAATACAATTTTGTAATCATGATTTATTTTTAACTTTATTGAAAAATTGCGTTTTTAATATTTAAAAAAACAATTTCCGAGGCAAAATTACCAAGTTGGAATGGATGGTTACGGAATTATGATGCAATGTTTAGAGACTGAAAACTATAAAGGTATTTAAGGTAACATAAGCTTTTTATTTTATTTTTTTTCTTTCTATTTTTAATTGTAGGAAGGAAACAGGAGATGAACTACAGTAGTGAAGTGTTGGTTGCATATTTTCATTTCATACAACCCATAGTGAGCCTACTGAAAGATGCCTACTTGAAACATTATTTGGAGTGTAAGTAGACTATTACAACAGAAAGTGCATAAAGAAAGAAAAAACAATAAGAAATCATCAATCATTCATTTCTACGACACGGCATCATTCGGATGAATCTGAAAACAGTTGCAAGTAATTCTACAAAAGATACCGGGAAAACAACCTTGTATTAGTTCTCACCATGTTCCGCACACAGAATATAGGTTGAGTTATGATCGGTTTTTGCCATTTGTCAGCCAGTGGCGTGCCTGCCGATTCGGGCCGGGATGCCAATACCGGTGTGCTTACTGCATGGGGACCGAGTGCTGCGCTGATCAAACTCAACGTATGGATGCCGGTCAGTGGGGCGGTGTGTCCCAGGCCTACCGTATCCATAACGATCTACATTATTATCATTTGCCCAGAATGAACATCATCATTATTTGCCCAGAATGAACATATTCAATTATGTTATACAAAGCTAGCTCACGCATATCTTGACAAGTAAAATCTAGAATATTTATGGATAAGTATAAGGTGATCAGAAATAGGTGTAGGTAGTAATACGATTTATCAAACCCCTAATACGATCGAAATGCAAATCCTCATTGCAGCGGATTCAACGTCCAAATCCTTTCTCAGTCCCAGGTATTTATTGAGCTCATTTCGACTAATCACATAACCGGTTTAGAAGATATTCCCCATAATTACTGCGAGAGCCATTGAAACAGCTTACCACTCTAAATGATTTCCAAAGCCCTTCACCGCTATTCACCGCCCAACATTCAACCATTCAAGTAGAGACAAAAATAGGTATAGCAGTACTACCAAGAGCTTTGAGACCGAATTCGGAATGTGATTCTAAAACGTCAAGATAGATAGGATCAAATGAGAGGCATTATAAACCCATGATATTAACTGGCTACTGCAACGTTTTTCGCCATACATCGTACATATATCTATATCATTCTAGATGAAGTTGACGAGATAAATTTCAATAACTACAACAGAAAATTGTAGAATTTAAACATTAATTTAATTGCGGTACCTATTTGTTGATAAGACCTAGCCGTAGATAACCGATTGAATATCGCTTGAAATTTATTTAATTTAAAATAGACAACGTTATTACTTATAGCGATTCATTTTGATTACAGTCTACCTTCTGCCATAATCCGCAAGTATCCTCAGGTTTCACGATTCCTCAGTGAAATGCGGAAGGAATAAAAGGAGGTTGAAATGGCATGCAGCTTTTGAGCTGTGGTTTAAATATAGACTGGGGTCACTAACCTGAATCGATGCGATAATACGACTGCTCCACTCCTATCAACAAAAACCGTGTGAAGGTGAACAGTAAACCCAGGAGAAATGGAGATTCTTTGTGAACAAAGGGAGTGGGCGTTTCAAGAAAAAGTGACAAGGCATCGAGAGGAAGGACGGTTCTGACAGATTTGGGAAAGTGGAAACAAAACGTGAGATTGGCGAAGTAGAAGATGATTAGGTGGGCGGTGGCGTCACGTTTCATTCAATAGGAATGATTCGCTAGTACTCGGAGTCCAAGGAATCCCTATGATGACTATCCAGACAGGAGGAGTGAGTGGGTGACTAAGAACACGACGAAACCATGACGTCATTATTCCTGAGTTAAGTCTTCCCCAGCTAAATCCATGTAGGGAAGATGAGAGCGAGCAGCACTAGAGAGGGATTCCGAAGGTATCGTCTCAGAACCCTAATGAGGAAGCCTAATACGAACAGAAGCTCTGGTAGGTATACGGTTAATCAACACAACGAAATCCACAATGATATGAATAGTTGTAATATATTCGCCCTCAGAATAATAGACAGCCCGGACGTACTTATGTCACAACATCGCATAAAGTTATTGTCGAAAATGATCCTGATAAATTATAGGGATTGATAGGAGGAGGAAGCCACAAAGAACAAAATAGCATTCGATTTCGCAAATGGATTCAATGCAGCAAGTAATATTAGCATCCGATTTCGGTTATTAACATTCAATTTCTGTTCGGTCTACACTAAATACGTATACCTCCCACACCGTACATAAAAACATGCATTTTATTTACCAATAGAGGATTTCACGGAGAAAAGTTTATCGCAACCAGCTGTTTCAGTATCGGTTCAAAAATCGACAGATCTACTGGCTTTCCTATTTATTCAAATCCTGATTCCTGTTCCTTGATCCTGTTTTTATTAGATATTTTCAATAATTTCAATTTGTTTATTAGATGCTCTTTAGTACGTGTGCTGTTCAAATAAGTGCGATTTTTAAAACATCCTCCTGAAGTTTGGACACGTAATTTTAAGGTTTCACGTACTAGTCGCGCCCTATTGGGTACACCCCTTGCAAGAAAAAATAATAAATTAAAGAATACAAATCAGTTTTGAAACCGCGAAAAAAAACCATAAGTCTAATCTATGTTAGTGAGAGATCAATTTTGTCGACGTTGGCCAAGGCTACCTATTAACTTGTAATTAACCAATTTTTTCCCCCAATACAAATTTTACTTAGTTATGCAACAAACGTAGGAAACTGAATTTTATGAGGGAATTAAGGAGATAATGCCGGAACCCCTGTTTTTCAAACTCAATATTGTGCACTACGCAGAAGTGATAAATCGTAATATTTTCAATTTATTTCTGTAAATTTTTCTTTGTTTGGCTTTACAATTTATTCATGACAGGTGTAAGGGAGGAAAGGGGGAAATCGGTTAGGAAAATAATGAGCTTTATAGCTCACTATCAGAAAACGTTGCAAGATTTCCTTAAGCAAATTTTTTTACTCAATCCCAGACAAAATACATATTAATGTCAACAAAAAAAAATTTGGCATTTCGTTTTGAAAGTTTCCAGGTCGCAAGATGCATAACTGAAATTCACCTCCACTCCAAAATGTTAATTAGCCCATAAATAAGTGTTGATTTGAATTATTACGGCCTTGAAAGCTCGAGTGGCGGTGCATTAGTTGATTACTTTTAAAATAATGAGGTTTCCGGAACAGGTTTGGTTGGCGCTGACAGATGGCTGGCGGGCAGATGAGAGATGGTGAACCACGATGCAACTAACAAAGCTCTAAATGGTTTCCGCCCACAAACGCCGCATCTTTTTATTCAGTCAAATTAAAACACCGTGGTTTTTTATATTAAAATCCAGAATTGGAGAGTCCTTCGGTCGTATTTTTCTGAAGAAAAAGTTTTCTACACTTAATCCTCCTTCAGATGCAGTATTCGTAGCAGAGCGGGTTCGTGAAAAACGTTGTCTATTTCCACGAAAAATAAAGAGTTACAACGATTAATCGATTTCGATGGTTAAGCCAACACCAGTAACAAACATTAATCTTATATAACGATACTTAATAAAGATTGTTTGTTACTAATGATAACCTAACCGTCGAAATCGATTTATCATTGAAACTGTTTTATTTTTCATAGAAAGATACGTTTTTCACTTACTTCCGTTTTGAAATGGGTTTCCCCAACTTCGTCGCGAGTGATTTTGTTCGAATTCGAAGCACGTAACACGATGCACGCTATACAATAGCAAACACCAGTAGAAGTATGCAGATACTTGGAATAAATTTTCAAACCCCTATATCGAACGCAAAACATGCCCTAGTCGTCAGCAATCGTCGAATTGTAATAGTTCACTACTCCCTGTAAACTCAGATGAATGGAAATATGTAAAAAATTGTTTCCTCGTATTTTCAATGGATTTTACAGATAAGATTGAAGGAGCACCCTATTCTTGCATATTTATATGTATAATATGTATATCCTGCATTGCAAAGGAGCGTTATGGTCAACTGGTCAACCCACCCCCCCTTGCCTCATCACCCTTCACGTTCAAATTAGAATAAAATATTATTTAATACATCATCAACATTGAATTGATGAAATTTATTGTGTTTGTTTCAAGAATATCATGTTTGCCAAGGGGCTGTTATATATTTGACCACGAACTAGTCAGTTATCTGTCAGGAGAGTTTAGTTTTGAATAAAGCAAAAGGTAGGTAGGTACCAAAGGTGTTTGGTCAATACAAAACACCTCACTGAATATATTTATCAAATGAAAGAAGATCTCTTACAGTTTGAATATCGAAAGCTTGAATGATCAGTACCTAGTGAAACCGGAGTTTCTTGATCCGGCAGTCGGATTGGGGGCAAGATCTCCAAGAAGAAAGTGGTGTCAGCTCGCAGTCGCAGGTAGCCGTAACCTAGAATTCACATGACCGCTCTGCGATATGAAAGCAACAGAAGATGCGAGGTCTCAAACGTCTGTATTAATATATGGATAATTTCCAGATGCAACTCAGATTTGACTCCTGGATTTTGAAAAAATATACTTTTTTTCATGACAACTGAAGTGGGAATCGATTAAAAAAATAAATAAATAGAAGTTTCACTATCCAGGGGTTGTGTGCCTAAAGATAGGTACGGATTAATTGAACTTAAATTATGTATTACCAACGCTTATTAGTGGTGCGAACCATCCTTTGTTTCGGTTATTAAAACTGCATTTTAAAAACGCTGCTATCTTCAACTCAAAATGAACTTTTAGCGTGGGACAAGCTTTTACCGGGGCCTATGACTAACAGCAGGATACATTTTTGCGAGACCGAATCGCGAGTCCATTTTGCGAGGTCAAAATGTGTCACGAGAGTAGAGGAAGAATAGTCGCTGCCTAAACCACTCCGAAAATAAGAGAGCTTGTTGAGAGCTTCTTTGGGATATCAAAGAGACGTATAATATGATGACTCCTTCCGGATCAGCTGAGTGAGCTAAATTCCTGTTCACCCAAGGAAGTTAAATTTGATAAGGAAACTCTCTGGAACATATCAAACGAATGAAATGACGGTCTCCATCGTGAGTAGATGAGTTAGCTTAATACTCTCCTGTTAACCCTAGGAATGTGAAATTTGATAGGAAGCCTTTCTGAGACATTTACCTTGAACTTACCCCATTTTTCACATTTCTTCCTTTTTTCTACCCTAAACTGATACACTGTTTTCATTCCGCATTCAATTTTTATCATCTCATTTTATTATTTTTTTATGACAAAATAATGAAAGGTGATTGCAAGATGATATTTAAGCAATAGGCACACATAAAAAACGAAATATGAATGTACTTTTAAAATTTGTTTTTAAAAACACGACGGAATTATTAGGTAGGTAGGTAGGCTATTATTATTTGTTATAAGTAATTGCATTTTTCACACGTCGTTTCGGTATGGCTGTGCACGACCGACTCGTCTTTTTATCGTTAGATCTTGGGCAAATGTAGCATCGCCCACTTACAACTTGTACAGCAGGTCTCGAGGAAGCTGGCTCTACACGGTATCCAAGCATTCCTACAACAGGAGAGTTACAAGAAAAATATATTTATGGATTTACTTTCCTATAGATATGAATAATTTTCAATGAATAATTATTTATACACTAGGAAAATGGAAAAATGTTGAGTAAGTACGTACCTCTCATGATTAGATACGTACCATCAACTAGACACATTTACCCATTTGAGAATCTTCACCTGAGTCACTTAGTAGGAGTGGTCGAGAAAAAGAAATACCTACTGACTACCAGATTATAAAAACACTTATTTTATATGAAAAAATTAGGTAAATTATGATATTATCTGACTTACCTTGTGAGGAAATCCAAGATACACACTGGGGTCAATGGCTACCCCAAAAGATCAAAATTAGGAACGCAGAAGACACACTGGGGTCAAAAGTGTCCCACAAGAGATTCACAACCCTCTGGCTCGCTGTCACAACGTATACTGCCAGATGTAATCACTTCCTCGCCTAGCCAATGCTACCAAATAAATTTACAAAATATCCCTTTTGGCTAAAAAAAATTGTAAAGCCTAAAAATCATACAAAATATATTCAGTGGGGTCAATTTTGACCCCAGAGTGACCTCGAAGGGTTAAGGACGAATAAAATGACGGATCAGCTGAGTGAGCTCTCCTGTTCACCCTGTCGAATGAAATTACGTATTATGTCGAATTTGATAGAGAGACCCTCTGGAACATAACAGACGAATGAAATTACAGCCTCCATCCTGATCAGGTGAGTTTACTAAATTCTCTCCTGTTCACCCTAGGAAGTTGAAACTTGATAGGGAGACACTCGGAAACATAACAGACGAATAAAATGACGGCCTCCGTGCTGATCAGATTAGTAAGCCAAAGTCACCCTAGGAATGTGAAATTTTATAGGGAGCGTTTCTGGGACATTCAGAGACGAATAAAATGAAGGGTTTCATCCTGATCAGCTGAGTAAACTAAATTCTCTCTTGCTTTCCCTGGGAACTGGAATTCGATAGAAAACCTCTACTACAGACACCAGAAGAAAAAGCATGTTCCACGTTCTTCAATGTTGACCAGATAGGCTCGAGGTGGAAACAAATTAGCATTTTAATAACCAAAAATTAACTATTTTCTTGAATTATAGGAATTATTGCACGATTTCAACTATACAAGTAACAAAATCGGAAGCATTCCAATTTTTCTAGCAACTGTGTTTTCCTCGTATATATATTGGCTCTCGATTTCGGGTGATCCAAAATCATTAAGTTTTTTACGGAGATTGCCAATAGCAATGTTCATAATTTTATAAAGGAAAACCATTACCACATTCTAGCTGCGACATACTAAAGTACGAGAGTATTGTAAAGCCTCGCACCAGATGTTTTGGAATGCATATATATATATATATATATATATAGTAATTATCGTAAATATGTGCGAACACTTCCGATATTTTCAAATGAAAACGAAAGTAAATGAATAAGGATTTGGAATAGAGCGTAGACGGTAACTAAAATAGTACATAGGTATTTCATTTTTAACGAACCAATTCGTGACCAACTCGCCAGCCCCATTGAAGTTAATGTCATTCATCATTCATAAGAGGTTCAAATCAAGAGCCCAATAAGAAGTGCTAAGGAACAGTTACACAATGAAGCACTTGGCGACATTGAAATTCCATCAGACAACCGCGACACACTTTCGTTTCCTCCCGAACGATAAAAAGACAAATATATTTTTCAGACATCAACAATTCAAATGACGTTCCCGATGAGGCACCGCTAGAAGTAGGTTCTCTATATTCCGCCATTTCAAAACCACAGCAGTGCCCGCCCAGATGTTTTAACGAGATTACGGCGTAACGCGAATCAATATTCATATTGCACCCAGTTGACACTCATTTCCAAGGCTCCGACTGACAGAAGAATGCAAGTAGGAGGAGAATGTGACCCGGAGTGGGGCAAGTGATTGGGATTCACAGGGCCTTCGGCAGTTTCGTTATGTACGACACGTCGTGTAGACAACGAACAGGACACAATGGTCAAATACGTTTATTCGCTGCCAACTTAGCATTTGTATTCTCAATGGGGGAAGGGGGGGGGGGGGGGGGGGGGACTCGCTTTCGAGAATTCTATCCGTCCTGTTCGAGTACCAATTCGGTAAACGACAACTGTGGAGGTCTAACAATGAAGGGGGCTCAATGATAGTAGGGATCTCAAAAGGTCTGTAATTCCAAACAAGTGAAAGGCGGCCATGCCAATATAGCATGACAACATTGTAAAATCAGAAGCACATCACAACCCGATTCATTAGTCCCGAAATCAACACCTCGACAATACAAAAGCGAAGTAAATACAAGGTAGGCCTTATCATAATCTACATTATTTTTAGTTCAGTAATGTACTCGCAGAAAGTGCCAGTCATGTAGCATAGTACGCTTTTTTCCAGATCTTTTTATTCCACATAATAATGATACTAGAGCATAACTTTAAGCATAATTTTGTGCAGAAATGTTTAATGTACTAGTTTAGAGTTTTCATTTTCTTTAGTGTAACATTCTGGAAAAAATATGAAATAAACAATTTTTAGCTGTTTTTTGCCATTTTAAGGAATTTTCAACAGATACATTTATTTATTTTTATTTTTTTAAACAATAATTGAGTGTGCCCTAAAAAGTACTCTCTAACGAACTCATCTTTTCTTTTGAACTGTTTGTTATTTCTTTCATCTCAATCCTACAAAGACATCGTTTAGAGTGGCACATGATTGTACATTTGAAAACTAAAACTCTAGAATCGTTTCAGAATGCCCCAAAACGGATTTCCACGAAGACAATTCTTGCAGCCAGTTCAATAGCTTAATTTTCTACAAAATCTCTCTAAAAGCAATTGTGTCGAACCACCTGTTACATTAATATCCATCGAGAGAGTTTTCAAGCGGATCAAACGTTCGGTGCAGAAGAATCCAATATGTCCTATCATCAAAATGGAAGTCCTTTAAGGAGTCCTGAGGCGTTTTCCTCTAGTTTTCCCTCAGGTTGAGACAACCTGGGAAGATCCTCCTGGAAGAAGACTCAGCCAAAGTCCTTAGATGTGTCTAAGTTCCTGTTTTAACCCACAGGTAAGTGCGTGTGATCGCCATATTTCCGACTGAGCAGGTGGTACCCCGAGTTTTAAGCACAGCTGCACAATGATGTGGCTTTTCGTCCGACTATCTCGGCGTCGCGGACGCCATCAGCTGTTCTCCAAATGAAAAGTCAGAATTATTTCTGATGATATCGCTAATATTGCTCAATGTCTCGTCCTTTTGAGTGGGCGGGAGAGTTGTGGACCCATCATCAGTGTGTCTAACAAATCCAACTAGAACATCTAACAAATCCAATAGAACATTGACCGCTCCCGAGAACCTATATATACAAGCCTAAACTTCCTCGCTACGAATGTCAGAGTATAAATGTGCACCAAACCCTCCTCAAATTACCTACTTCTTATGTACATAGTTGTAGTGGAATAGGTTCAACATGAATAACAAGGGTACTTCTCCACCCGTTATGAAAGCATACTCACACCTAAAACAACTATTTTGCTTCCGAGACTGCAAGGCAGCGGAAGCTTTGATTTCACTTTAGAAATGAAAACTTTTTTGCTCCAAAATCTAAATTTCCACTCGCACTTTGCGTTTCATGGCCTCCTGAAAAAATTCGGTTTGTGTCCGTCAGTCCACATTTCCTTGTAACAGCCATAACTCCCACAATTTCGATTGGATTTTAATGAAATCTTCAGAAATAATGTGGGTTTAGCCCTAGATGATCCCTTATTAGTCTCATCATGATTGAATCAGCGGTACGTTCTGGGCATGCGGGAACATGATTTTCTTGTTACATTCATAAGTCCGTCAATGTTGAAGAGATATAGGTCAGATTTTCAGGGGTGATGTGGGGAAGGTCCCTTGAGGCCCCTTACGACATTTATCATGATTGAATCAGCGGTACGCTCTGCGCATGCGTGAACGTAATTTTCTTGTGATAGTCAAAAGTCCGTCAATGTTGAACATGTCTGTCCGTCAATGTTTTTGTCAAGTTTTCTGGTTTTTGGTTGCCCAGCACTCTAACGTCTTGATCATGGTGAAACGGTCATTTCTGAAAATTTAATGATGACATACTGTGAAGGCCACGAGGAACCTTCTGTGCCATGTCCTTGGCAGTGTATTTTCATTTTTTTTTTTTTTTTTTTTTTTTTTCAAATCGATAGTTCCTATGCACACAAACTGCAACATTTTCAAAACAATTCAAAATAAATATAATTCAAAAAGTGGCGAGAATTCGATCATATCGAAATGCTACACGACAGGAACTTATGAATCTTCTCATCATAGGCTACTTCATTAGTAATTCCAGCATTATTGCAAACGGAGTTTGAAAATGCGGCATAATACATGATTAATTTAAATTCACAAAAACAATTTTTGACTTTGATCAAAAGCACTTGATCGAAAGTTTCTGAAAGGATCACTCATCATCAATTGACTTAGGAAATTTCAAATTCTGCCGATTTTCATTGTGTAAGCATTCCGGCTGCTGGGATCTAGGGGGTGGGGAGATTCTATATGTTTTCGGAGTTTCTAGATTTATCTTCACTTCAACGCTTTTCAAGGGAACGCCTTCATTTAGCACGTACTTGAAATGCTCATATTAACTATAGATTTATACTAATTTAGAACTTAGAAACCTGTAGAAATAAGAACCCACCTGATTGGGTTCGGAGAGCTCAAAGAGATCCAGCCGGTTGGCGTTCCACTGAGCGATGACGCTGCGCAAGGCTTCCCGCTCCTCGTTCTTGCGCATCACCATCGCCATTTCCTGGTTCATTTTGGCGTCCTAAACAAATAATGAAAACTCCCTTTAGTTTGGTTAAAAAGCTATATAAAATAGTCTTATCTAGGTAAGGTGACAATCGATAAATCCGCAAATACTTCAGCAATCCTCGAAGCTTAAGGGATAAGTAAAAGCCATTAGGTATGGGAGTAGCACATTTAACATCCAACCATACAATATCGAAAAAGAATAGGTATTATATTTCGTCTATTTCCAATGTGACACTATCTGATAATTATACATAGGATCGGAATGGTAATAATGTCAAACGGTACTCAGTTGCGAGACTGAGAAGACAGCTGATTAAACATAACTAGTCTCTTCTCAAGTAGGTATCGAGTAGGTCATGCTCCTGCTTTTAATAAAAAGTTAGGCATTCCACCGATTCTTCGTCAAACGTGAACTTTCTATGTTTCAATAGCTCAGTCACAATCATTTACTATCAATGTACCATCACTTTTTTTGCCTGCATAACATACGAGGTTGTACAACGAAGACCTCGTCATATTCGGCTTTACGTTCATCGTGCAAGGTGATTTTACCAGCCCCAGTCTATTCTGTACCATACTCTGTTCCAAAGAAGTAACAGCCTTCGTTCCCCGAACGACTTTTAACAATGGCCCACCCAGCGGAAAGGTAAACCCAAGATTTGTGCAACAGCTTAATGGATAAATTCTGATTGAAACACCCATCCATTTACCCAAAAATTGAAAATAAGGTCCTTCAAATTCTAGTGCAGTTTTTATACACTTGTGTGAATATGGGTCCATAGCAGCAATCAAGAGGAACTTCAAAATTATTCAATAAAAAACAATTAGTATGTACCCACAACTATCCTTTTTTCCCATCGTTAATTCTATTTTCGTTCATTTTTTAATCTTAGAAAGCTTCGTGACCTCAAAATTCCGTCGGGATTGGTGACCAATTTCCAGGGTTTTGGGAAATCAAATCCCAGGACTTTCAGGAATCATTCCTTAACGTTTTAGTTAAGGGAACTTCACGTGAGTAATGACTGATTTTGATTAAAGTAACTAGCTTAACCCAGTCAATTGAAGTGGCAGTCAGTGGTGAAGTGGCTACACCAGAGCATAGGCTTGGGAGGGTCTGGTTCTCGATAATACCACAGGTACGATAAACCTTAATTAGAATAAAGCATATTTGATGGAAACCGACGTTAGAAATACATAATTTATTTTTTTAATCGTTTTATTTATATATAATCATTTATGTAACGCAGTTACTTCACAAGGAGCCAAATAAACATCACTGAATAGGTATTTTTAGAATTAACTTCATGATTTTTCAGAGAAAGAGATAAACGAAGCCACGGCCAAGGGGGTCAGGAAGATTGATGTTGGCCGTCACAACTCTTATCGTAATACGTAAATGCCGTCTCAAACAGAAGTGAGCACAACATCCCCATAACACGATGCGATAAAGGTAGTTTTCGAGCGTATTTGGAGAACCGAAGAGCTCTATTTGCTCATGCACTTCCTGCCCAAGAACCTGCCGGCACAAGCTTTGAAGATAAGACGTTTCAGGCGGATATGAATGTGGATAAGAACATCAGAGAGGTTCTAAGAGACCAAACTGAGAGCCGTTTCAAGATCAACTCCAGCATGGAACGGGGAAAAACAACAACCATAATCTATATAAGTTGCTCAAAATCGATTCTATCGCAACATATTCAGGTAAAAGTCAACAGAAGCATGGTTGGTTTTAGTGATTAAATTTCTTCTTTTTCACGATTCATCTAACTGAAAACTACAAACCGGTGACAAGAAAACGGAACCAAAACTTGGATCAATGTAACTAATACAAATAAACCTCAACGATTCCTGATTTCAAAAAAATAGCATCGACGTAAGTTACAAACGGTATATTTCGCCTCCTTTTACACCAGGGGTTGGAAAGTTTTGTTTTCATGGAGGAAAATGAATCGTTTTTTTATCATTTATAATAGAAATATTCATTGTCCAAGCGATATTTCAAATTAGTGTTCGGTTTTGAGTTCATTTTTAGAGATTGTGCCGGTTACCTCCTGAACCAGCCTAATACAAAAAATAGAGTTTGGATCTATGCACTTCCGTGAAATTCATGAAACACCCTATTTCTTACGATCGTGTGGGTGAGATTCATTCTGATTGAAGGAAGTTTAAGAGTCATCTCTAAGCGATAGCTACTCAATTTTATTGTGATACCACTGCGCAAGCCCAAACGTAAAATCGGTCGTCGGAAGGAAAACATCGAAACTATTCGGCGATTTTAATTGAAGAATTCGTTTTATGCGCAGAATATTATCAAGACTAATGTTCTTATGCATAAATTACGAGTAATACAATATACATTTTTTGCAGAGAGTCACATGATAGCGCATTTCCTTGTGAGGAGATCCGCGTGAAATAGATTTAATTAAAACAATTAAAATTATAATAACTTTTTAGAATGTCTCTTGAATGATGGGTCACTCATAGACAACTCCGCTAAGCGATTGTACTCCCGCTGGCTTCTGATCAGGGGCCACAAAATAATTTGTGGTAACCGTTTGGAGAGAAAAAGTTTTGTCTTTTACGAGTTGAGTAAGGCGGCACACAAAAATTCAGCAGTTAAAAAAAGGGGCATGTAGTCCACCTCACCATTAAACAGTCTGTGTAGGAACATCACACCTGCTAATTTTCGACGTTTCTTGAGAGTCTCAAGGCCTGTCATATACAGCATCTGAGAAGAGCCAAACTCATCTCAACTGTTGGCCATCTCAACTGCTTGTACGGGACGTACCTCAAAAAAGCGTAGTGCACGTTCTATAATTTCTGTCGCATTCAGATAGTAGGTGGACCATACTATGGATGCATTCTCCAGTATAGGGCGTCATAAGGAGGGGTATAGCATCTTCAGGACAGATGGATCAGAAAATTCCCTAGGGTTCCTCTTCACGAAGCCAAGTACCTACCATCATCGCCCTAGCACACATTTCCTCAATATGTTCTTACACATTAAAAAAACCACATACCATCATGAAGTAAAATCTTATGGGACAAGCTAGTAAGACACCTAGATATTTATATAGACTTGTAGTAGATGATTCAATTCAATTGATTCAATTGTGTATCGGCCGAAACACCAACATAAGCGATGCGATTCACGAGAAAAGTCACGACATTCCAGTGCCTCAGAGATGGTCAAAGACGGAGGCTCATTGGAAACAAATAATTCGTGACATAACTGACATGGTGGGGAGGAGTTCATGAGCGTGAAGGCCAGCACGGTCACTGTTCAAGGTCGTAGCGAGCAACCCACAACACGGTCTACCCACCTGAGTCAAAGGGATAGTCATTTGGTACTGCATCATCTAAAGCAAATACCGGAGCCATACCAGGGATGGTAGGTACGTAGGGACATTTTTAGCCTGAAACTCGCTTCATTCATGGCCTAATACTCCAAAAATATTATGAGAAACGTATCGCACGATTTAGACATTTCATGTCTTTACTTTGGCACACGGACTCAAGAGTTTCATTTTCTTAGGTTTTATTAATTGTATTGATTTGAATCAATTGTATTGTGCACTTCGACAGTACGTTGTCAGTAAAAATGTATTGACGCATTCGGTCAGCACAAAAAAAAAATTAGGATGCTCGATCGAGTTTATTCAACAACACAACACCTATAATTGAATGTCACCTGTTGTACTTTCAATACCACAATTGGATTTATCGACGAATAATGAGTAGCATAAATGCCTACCTAATTTCCACGGACTTGATAAATTCTGAACCATAACGATTCACAACATTGACTTCATTAATTCACTTTGACTTCATTCATTCATTCATTGACTTCATTCATTAATTTTCCAGAACAAGAGTGGCAGAGGCCGTTTTTTTTTTTTTTTTTATCATGACCCAAATATAATATTAAAATACCTCCTAATAAGTCCCAGGTGCACTTCATAGCTTCAAGTCCTATATTGGGGTTCTACAGAAAGGCAAATTTTGGCAAGGCAGATGGATGAGGTTTAGGGCCACTGAACTGTCGAAACGGGTGATTTGTGTGGTTATTATATGCATGCGTAGCGTGACAGAGAACTCATGGTAGCTGAATTCAAGTATAATCATCAATTATCAATCAATCAATCATCAATCAATTCAAGTGTTCACTATCTCTATGCGTAGTGGATATCATACACTGAAAATATGCTTATTAATTCATTTGTGTAAAATTTGTGTAAAACGATAGTGCAATATGAAATATAAGGTAACTAATTCAATGTAAATGTAAGGTAATATCTTATGATGTGATATATGTAAAACATTTAGCTTCCGGTCGCTCCATACTTGGAGAGAGTTCTTGTGCTTTTGTAATGCGGATCTACCGGTGACGGTTTTCTAAAGAAAGCGGTTCAAGTGTTTGTGAAATAATAGTACTTAATGTAATATTGGAAAATTCGTAAATAAACATGTTTAATAATAATAATCATAATACCTATATTTGTGTTCTTAATCTAGCGCTATGACCCAACTGAATAACGATGCATTTTCAGACATAGCTGGAGGATTATTCACGGGACTATTCTATTGACTGAGATTACGTCATAAGGTCATAAAACTGAACCACAAAAAAAAGTGACTCACGATATGGTGGATCGGGCGAATGACGCGAACCAGCTCATACAGCTCACTATCTTTACGGCTCTGGCACTAATGAGTGATAACGAAATGATAACTAATGGCACCATAATCATTTCTTTATCAGAAATCAATTGGGCGGAAGAATGTGAGGTGATAAGACAACAGATGCGCTTTTCGTAAATGGAATGACCTTTTTCAAGAAACGGCGTCACAGAAATCGGTAATAATTAGAAAATGATCAATAAAAATGAACCCATGTAGAGGATATCTCCTATGTGCGTACGTTTTCATTTGTAAGTAATATACCCAATTGAATCAAGAATAAATGCATAATTACCACTGGCCCGTTTGAGCTATACAAAAACAAACTTGACTACCTTAACAGAATTCACATCAGTTCTTTCGGTGGTATGATTGATTAGTATGTAATGTATCAGATTAAAAAGCAAGGCGCCAAAATTCACAGAATATTAAAATTAATTTATCATTGATTCGCAAAACCAAATCATAATAATAATACACCAAATATTTATCTTGGTTTCAACATACTGTGTAAGGGATTGGGGATCAAACAGCAATAACCAGTCTTGGACTATTTATAGTAATGTAAATGCACGTAACTTGCATTTATTTGTCAATGATAATACCTATTATATAGATCATATCAGAAAACCAGTGATTGCCTTCTAACTTTCTCAGTGGGTACTCGGGAGGTTCAAGGGGAGGTTATCTATAGGCCAAAAAAAGGTTATTTGAACTCCCTCAATACATTAATTTGTAATAAAAACTGAGAATATATTATACTAAGTACCTACGTCTAAGCGTGATGTATGTAATTTTACATGTGTCTCCTCAATCTGTCCCTAATCTTCTCATAGATACCACTCCAAGGACTAAAAAGTTCCCAAAGTAGGATAAATCCTGCAAGCCAGTTTTATCTTGTACTAGTGGGATATTTTTTTTTTAATTTTGTTATTTAATGACTGAGGCCGCACCTCAGCCAGATGGGTCATTGGCGGCACTGAACAACGTGTCCTAAAGGACACTGCAACTGGGACGATTCTAAGTGGAGCCATGCTGTCCTACCTCACCAAACGGAGTGCCATCACGGACTCCACAGGCAAATCGAGGGGAAAAAATGAGGTGTTCAGTGATGGCCACAATTTGGCCCCCAAAGCGGATAAAAACTACTCAAGACCCTACAAAATAAAATAATACAACTAAGACTAGATCAAGAATAGGCTAATAACTAAATATAAGTCACAATATATAATTGGTAGTAAAGTAAAATAAAACTCTGACTGGATTATACAAAAATATATCACAGATCAAATATCACAGTTCTTAGTAGAGCTCGGCAGCTCTCAGTTACGACAAGGACTGGACCTTGTATAGTCCAGATAAAAAGTCAACCCAATGAGAGGGCTAATGGGATATTAAATTTCACCACATTTATTGCAACTCCCAGAACCCAAACCCCCATTTATTGTTCCACAATTTTTGTCTCTGAAGATTTTTGAACCAATAAAAGTCGATGGGTGCGATAAGTTAGAATACTCGAGATTTGCAAATGGGCAAATAATAATCAGATACATCTACATAAGAAGCCCACGCCCACCTGGGTGGAGCTAAGGTGTAGTATAAACTCCCAGATACTATAATGTATACTCGTATACAACATTTCGAAAAGTGTCATGACGAAATAAGTCTTGAACTGAAAAAGACTACATAGTGAGTGTTTTTTAAAGTGTCCAGAATACGAATTTAAGGCCAAAAGTGCAAGTATAAGTACAAATGACAATACTCAATTAGCCTTCATACAGTATTGTACAGTATTGGACTGAAATGATTCATTTAATAAATTTCATGGTAAGGTACCTTCTTCTCAGGATTCCCCACAATATCCTTCATCACAAACACAATTAACGAACACTAACGCTGCTGAATACAGATCACAACAATAAAATTTCTCCGGAGAAATTATGATGACGCACAAAACGATACAACGCGCGAAGAGACGCGAGTAGGACTGACGCTTGACGCACCCCAACCATGAAGAGAGGTAGCTTGGTAGGTAAACTCGTACCTTCTCAATGTACGGGTATGGTCGTGGAAGTGGGGTGAAACGTTTGGAAAGAGGGTAAGCCGAGAGAAGTCAGGTGCCAGGACACGGTAGGCCGGCCACCCCATGGGAACAACGGGTCTGGCCAATCATCAAGTCCCTAACGAAAACGCCGGTTCCCACATTCCGCCTTGGAAAATCAGTCGGTTCATTGGCACATCCTCTTTCGCCGTAGGAACTTCACAATTATACCGCTAGAACGGATATGAGGTTTGGAGCAGGGAACAAGGGAACTAACTCAATCAAATGAAACATTAGGTCCGCGAAGGTGCATGTACTAACTCAACATTTTCCGCAGTGTTGTAGTATCACACCTTGATCTAACAATGATATAAACATAATATATTCCAGTCTCAACATTATACCGACGAGGACAGGGTTTTAATGCAACAATAAAACACGAAAAAAAACTTTTGGATTTGTTTATTTTGGTGTACCACTTGTCATTACTACCTATATACCCCACCATCCATCGCTAGACCTACCACTTCGACTGCAAGACGACACGCTCATTATGCGGAACATCATCATCCATGACGTTCCATCCTTTTTTACTATCATCGACATAAGGACGTTAGGCTTAGTAATAGCAAAGATTGCTCCAAAGAATTGGGCTGTAAAGAATATTACGGACGAAGAGCGCAGAAAAAAAAACCTTCGGATTTTCACATACAAATTTTATTTTGAAAACGTAGCTGAAAACTGCTATGAAAATTAGAGACAAAATTATTTGCAACAGTTATCAAGGAAAATTACCGGGAAATTACATGAAACTCGTTTTGACCAGTTATCAAGAATGTATTCAACAACAGAACCCTAGAACTAAAATGACATACCCTCACGCACACATTAAAATTTTCAATAAATATTAAGAACCTCCTCTCCTCCTCTTTCACCCAATCTGCAATTATAGAAGAGAAAAACTCCTCTGTTTGAGAACTTCTTCTCCAACGCTACGCTACCAAAATTCACAAAATTTGGAACAAAAGTCACATTTTGAACGGTACCTACCTAGTTTAAGGTCCTCAAACCTCGGCATCAGTTTCAATTATCCCAAGACTTAAAGGTTGAAATTTAAAAAATATAGTAATAGCAGCTTGAAAATGTTCGGGAGTTTATACATTTATATTCATTTTATTTCTTGTACAGAGAATGATTTAATTCTAATTATTCGAATGCTACCGTCAGGGGTTCGCTTTCGAAAGAGTCTTTGACAGGAAAATTGATCATCATCACGAGTATGAATGAGGTCAGGATATTGAAACAGCTAATATTATTATATTTTGATTTCATACATTTTCGTTCCGTGTCTACATCTGTATGGATATCATAATAATGGAACACTATTTTAATACCTATGTCTATTGTTATGGTAGCTCAGAGCTCTGAGAGTGAGGATTATCTGGTGATTAAATAATAATCCGTCATCTAATAAGGAGAGTGATATTCTCTGGGAGCTATATGGCCAATGATCAACTTTGAAGATGAACCAAGGAACAACCAAATATAAATCACAGATCAATTCATTCATTCTATTTCTCATCAGCTGAATTTTAACACAAATTTCTAACAAAGTTTTGTCCAAGCATTCAAAGCCTGAAACCACCAAGATAATATTCCCAATCAATAGTGACAGAAGTGAGGCATCGATGGGCCATTGGCTTTGGATTCACATGAGAAGGAACTATCAGACCAAAGCGAGTTCGGACACATCTAAGGAAGGTAATAGGATCCGATCGATCGTCCAATGGCCAAGAATAGAAACAACAAATCAGTTTAATAAAAAACTCGACATACCAACACCTACATCCTCCGCTTGGATTACAACATACCTTTGGCCTCTTAATGGCGTCTCAACGCAGAAATAAATTAGCGTTAATAGCTTGTAGAGAACTCCGAAAGTAATTAATGTCAGTTTATTTTTGGTGAGGAGGTAGTAGGAAATAACTAATCAAAACAAAAACACATTCCAACACTCAACTTCAATTCAAAACTAAACCATTTCCAACAATACAATTTTGTAATCATGATGTATTTTTAACTATATTGAAAAATTGCATTTTAATATTTAAAAAACCAATTTCCGAGGCAAAATTACCAAGTTGGAATGGATGGTTACGGAATTATGATGCAATGTTTAGAGACTGAAAACTATAAAGGTATTTAAGGTAACATAAGCTTTTTATTTTATTTTTTTTCTTTCTATTTTTAATTGTAGGAAGGAAACAGGAGATGAACTACAGTAGTGAAGTGTTGGTTGCATATTTTCATTTCATACAACCCATAGTGAGCCTACTGAAAGATGCCTACTTGAAACATTATTTGGAGTGTAATTAGACTATTACAACGGAAAGTGCATAAAGAAAGAAAAAACAATAAGAAATCATCAAACATTCATTTCTACGACACGGCATCATTCGGATGAATCTGAAAATAGTTGCAAATAATTCTACAAAAGATACCGAGAAAACAACCTTGTATTAGTTCTCACCATGTTCTGCACACAGAATATAAGGTTGAGTTATGATCGCTTTTTGCCATTTGTCAGCCAGTGGCGTGCCTGCCGATTCGGGCCGGGATGCCAATGCCGGTGTGCTTACAGCATGGGGACCGAGTGCTGCGCTGATCAAACTCAACGTATGGATGCCGGTCAGTGGGGCGGTGTGTCCCAGGCCTACCGTATCCATAACGATCTACATTATTATCATTTGCCCAGAATGAACATATTCAATTATGTTATACAAAGTTAGCTCACGCATATCTTGACAAGTAAAATCTAAAATATTTATGGATAAGTATAAGGTGATCAGAAATAGGTGTAGGTAGTAATACGATTTATCAAACCCCTAATACGATCGAAATGCAAATCCTCATTGCAGCGGATTCAACGTCCAAATCCTTTCTCAGTCCCAGGTATTTATTGAGCTCATTTCGACTAATCACATAACCGGTTTAGAAGATATTCCCCATAATTACTGCGAGAGCCATTGAAACAGCTTACCACTCTAAATGATTTCCAAAGCCCTTCACCGCTATTCACCGCCCAACATTCAACCATTCAAGTAGAGACAAAAATAGGTATAGCAGTACTACCAAGAGCTTTGAGACCGAATTCGGAATGTGATTCTAAAACGTCAAGATAGATAGGATCAAATGAGAGGCATTATAAACCCATGATATTAACTGGCTACTGCAACGTTTTTCGCCATACATCGTACATATATCTATATCATTCTAGATGAAGTTGACGAGATAAATTTCAATAACTACAACAGAAAATTGTAGAATTTAAACATTAATTTAATTGCGGTACCTATTTGTTGATAAGACCTAGCCGTAGATAACCGATTGAATATCGCTTGAAATTTATTTTATTTAAAATAGACAACGTTATTACTTATAGCGATTCATTTTATTACAGTCTACCTTCTGCCATAATCCGCAAGTATCCTCAGGTTTCACGATTCCTCAGTGAAATGCGGAAGGAATAAAAGGAGGTTGAAATGGCATGCAGCTTTTGAGCTGTGGTTTAAATATAGACTGGGGTCACTAACCTGAATCGATGCGATAATACGACTGCTCCACTCCTATCAACAAAAACCGTGTGAAGGTGAACAGTAAACCCAGGAGAAATGGAGATTCTTTGTGAACAAAGGGAGTGGGCGTTTCAAGAAAAAGTGACAAGGCATCGAGAGGAAGGACGGTTCTGACAGATTTGGGAAAGTGGAAACAAAACGTGAGATTGGCGAAGTAGAAGATGATTAGGTGGGCGGTGGCGTCACGTTTCATTCAATAGGAATGATTCGCTAGTACTCGGAGTCCAAGGAATCCCTATGATGACTATCCAGACAGGAGGAGTGAGTGGGTGACTAAGAACACGACGAAACCATGACGTCATTATTCCTGAGTTAAGTCTTCCCCAGCTAAATCCATGTAGGGAAGATGAGAGCGAGCAGCACTAGAGAGGGATTCCGAAGGTATCGTCTCAGAACCCTAATGAGGAAGCCTAATACGAACAGAAGCTCTGGTAGGTATACGGTTAATCAACACAACGAAATCCACAATGATATGAATAGTTGTAATATATTCTCCCTCAGAAAAATAGACAGCCCGGACGTACTTATGTCACAACATCGCATAAAGTTATTGTCAAAAATGATCCTGATAAATTATAGGAATTGATAGGAGGAGGAAGCCACAAAGAACAAAATAGCATTCGATTTCGCAAATGGATTCAATGCAGCAAGTAATATTAGCATCCGATTTCGGTTATTAACATTCAATTTCTGTTCGGTCTACACTAAATACGTATACCTCCCACACCGTACATAAAAACATGCATTTTATTTACCAATAGAGGATTTCACGGGTCCCAATACGTAAACGCGAAGAAAAGTTTATCGCAACCAGCTGTTTCAGTATCGGTTCAAAAATCGACAGATCTACTGGCTTTCCGATTTATTCAAATCCTGATTCCTGTTCCTTGATCCTGTTTTTATTAGATATTTTCAATAATTTCAATTTGTTTATTAGATGCTCTTTAGTACGTGTGCTGTTCAAATAAGTGCGATTTTTAAAACATCCTCCTGAAGTTTGGACACGTAATTTTAAGGTTTCACGTACTAGTCGCGCCCTATTGGGTACACCCCTTGCAAGAAAAAATAATAAATTAAAGAATACAAATCAGTTTTGAAACCGCGAAAAAAAACCATAAGTCTAATCTATGTTAGTGAGAGATCAATTTTGTCGACGTTGGCCAAGGCTACCTATTAACTTGTAATTAACCAATTTTTTCCCCCAATACAAATTTTACTTAGTTATGCAACAAACGTAGGAAACTGAATTTTATGAGGGAATTAAGGAGATAATGCCGGAACCCCTGTTTTTCAAACTCAATATTGTGCAACGCAGAAGTGATAAATCGTAATATTTTCAATTTATTTCTGTAAATTTTTCTTTGTTTGGCTTTACAATTTATTCATGACAGGTGTAAGGGAGGAAAGGGGGAAATCGGTTAGGAAAATAATATGAGCCTTATAGCTCACTATCAGAAAACGTTGCAAGATTTCCTTAAGCAAATTTTTTTACTCAACCCCAGACAAAATACATATTAATGTCAACAAAAAAAAATTGGCATTTCGTTTTGAAAGTTTCCAGGTCGCAAGATGCATAACTGAAATTCACCTCCACTCCAAAATGTTAATTAGCCCATAAATAAGTGTTGATTTGAATTATTACGGCCTTGAAAGCTCGAGTGGCGGTGCATTAGTTGATTACTTTTAAAATAATGAGGTTTCCGGAACAGGTTTGGTTGGCGCTGACAGATGGCTGGCGGGCAGATGAGAGATGGTGAACCACGATGCAACTAACAAAGCTCTAAATGGTTTCCGCCCACAAACGCCGCATCTTTTTATTCAGTCAAATTAAAACACCGTGGTTTTTTATATTAAAATCCAGAATTGGAGAGTCCTTCGGTCGTATTTTTCTGAAGAAAAAGTTTTCTACACTTAATCCTCCTTCAGATGCAGTATTCGTAGCAGAGCGGGTTCGTGAAAAACGTTGTCTATTTCCACGAAAAATAAAGAGTTACAACGATTAATCGATTTCGATGGTTAAGCCAACACCAGTAACAAACATTAATCTTATATAACGATACTTAATAAAGATTGTTTGTTACTAATGATAACCTAACCGTCGAAATCGATTTATCATTGAAACTGTTTTATTTTTCATAGAAAGATACGTTTTTCACTTACTTCCGTTTTGAAATGGGTTTCCCCAACTTCGTCGCGAGTGATTTTGTTCGAATTCGAAGCACGTAACACGATGCACGCTATACAATAGCAAACACCAGTACAAGTATGCAGATACTTGGAATAAATTTTCAAACCCCTATATCGAACGCAAAACATGCCCTAGTCGTCAGCAATCGTCGAATTGTAATAGTTACTACTCCCTGTAAACTCAGATGAATGGAAATATAGTAAAAAATTGTTTCCTCGTATTTTCAATGGATTTTACAGATAAGATTGAAGGAGCACCCTATTCTTGCATATTTATATGTATAATATGTATATCCTGCATTGCAAAGGAGCGTTATGGTCAACTGGTCAACCCACCCCCCCTTGCCTCATCACCCTTCACGTTCAAATTAGAATAAAATATTATTTAATACATCATCAACATTGAATTGATGAAATTTATTGTGTTTGTTTCAAGAATATCATGTTTGCCAAGGGGCTGTTATATATTTGACCACGAACTAGTCAGTTATCTGTCAGGAGAGTTTAGTTTTGAATAAAGCAAAAGGTAGGTAGGTACCAAAGGTGTTTGGTCAATACAAAACACCTCACTGAATATATTTATCAAATGAAAGAAGATCTCTTACAGTTTGAATATCGAAAGCTTGAATGATCAGTACCTAGTGAAACCGGAGTTTCTTGATCCGGCAGTCGGATTGGGGGCAAGATCTCCAAGAAGAAAGTGGTGTCAGCTCGCAGTCGCAGGTAGCCGTAACCTAGAATTCACATGACCGCTCTGCGATATGAAAGCACGTGAGTTCTCATAGCAATTTTTGTAAAACAGAAGATGCGAGGTCTCAAACGTCTGTATTAATATATGGATAATTTCCAGATGCAACTCAGATTTGACTCCTGGATTTTGAAAAAATATACTTTTTTTCATGACAACTGAAGTGGGAATCGATTAAAAAAATAAATAAATAGAAGTTTCACTATCCAGGGGTTGTATGCCTAAAGATAGGTACGAATTAATTGAACTTAAATTATGTATTACCAACGCTTATTAGTGGTGCGAACCATCCTTTGTTTCGGTTATTAAACTGCATTTTAAAAACGCTGCTATCTTCAACTCAAAATGAACTTTTAGCGTGGGACAAGCTTTTACCGGGGCCTATGACTAACAGCAGGATACATTTTTGCGAGACCGAATCGCGAGTCCATTTTGCGAGGTCAAAATGTGTCACGAGAGTAGAGGAAGAATAGTCGCTGCCTAAACCACTCCGAAAATAAGAGAGCTTGTTGAGAGCTTCTTTGGGATATCAAAGAGACGTATAATATGATGACTCCTTCCGGATCAGCTGAGTGAGCTAAATTCCTGTTCACCCAAGGAAGTTAAATTTGATAAGGAAACTCTCTGGAACATATCAAACGAATGAAATGACGGTCTCCATCGTGAGTAGATGAGTTAGCTTAATTCTCTCCTGTTAACCCTAGGAATGTGAAATTTGATAGGAAGCCTTTCTGAGACATTTAAGGACGAATAAAATGACGGGTCAGCTGAGTGAGCTCTCCTGTTCACCCTGTCGAATGAAATTACGTATTATGTCGAATTTGATAGAGAGACCCTCTGGAACATAACAGACGAATGAAATTACAGCCTCCATCCTGATCAGGTGAGTTTACTAAATTCTCTCCTGTTCACCCTAGGAAGTTGAAACTTGATAGGGAGACACTCGGAAACATAACAGACGAATAAAATGACGGCCTCCGTGCTGATCAGATTAGTAAGCCAAAGTCACCCTAGGAATGTGAAATTTGTATAGGGAGCGTTTCTGGGACATTCAGAGACGAATAAAATGAAGGGTTTCATCCTGGTCAGCTGAGTAAACTAAATTCTCTCTGTGTCTTTCCCTGGGAACTGGAATTCGATAGAAAACCTCTACTACAGACACCAGAAGAAAAAGCATGTTCCACGTTCTTCAATGTTGACCAGATAGGCTCGAGGTGGAAACAAATTAGCATTTTAATAACCAAAAATTAACTATTTTCTTGAATTATAGGAATTATTGCACGATTTCAACTATACAAGTAACAAAATCGGAAGCATTCCAATTTTTCTAGCAACTGTGTTTTCCTCGAAATTATATATATTGGCTCTCGATTTCGGGTGATCCAAAATCATTAAGTTTTTTACGGAGATTGCCAATAGCAATGTTCATAATTTTCTAGCTGCGACATACTAAAGTACGAGAGTATTGTAAAGCCTCGCACCAGATGTTTTGGAATGCATATATATAGTAATTATCGTAAATATGTGCGAATACTTCCGATATTTTCAAATGAAAACGAAAGTAAATGAATAAGGATTTGGAATAGAGCGTAGACGGTAACTAAAATAGTACATAGGGTATTTCATTTTTAACGAACCAATTCGTGACCAACTCGCCAGCCCCATTGAAGTTACTGTCATTCATCATTCATAAGAGGTTCAAATCAAGAGCCCAATAAGAAGTGCTAAGGAACAGTTACACAATGAAGCACTTGGCGACATTGAAATTCCATCAGACAACCGCGACACACTTTCGTTTCCTCCCGAACGATAAAAAGACAAATATATTTTTCAGACATCAACAATTCAAATGACGTTCCCGATGAGGCACCGCTAGAAGTAGGTTCTCTATATTCCGCCATTTCAAAACCACAGCAGTGCTCGCCCAGATGTTTTAACGAGATTACGGCGTAACGCGAATCAATATTCATATTGCACCCAGTTGACACTCATTTCCAAGGCTCCGACTGACAGAAGAATGCAAGTAGGAGGAGAATGTGACCCGGAGTGGGGCAAGTGATTGGGATTCACAGGGCCTTCGGCAGTTTCGTTATGTACGACACGTCGTGTAGACAACGAACAGGACACAATGGTCAAATACGTTTATTCGCTGCCAACTTAGCATTTGTATTCTCAATGGGGGAAGGGGGGGGGGGGGGGACTCGCTTTCGAGAATTCTATCCGTC